>JAOBYE010219988.1:6607-32618 GCA_025403585.1 Parazoanthus swiftii | reverse complement strand
AAATGATCATCAATAGGGAACCTATACTGTGGGCAGTTCAGTAATTGGCCTCGATTTGAAGAGGCCTTCAAATTCAGTTCTGATGAGACAACTAATTTTCTTAACACCATTCCAATGGCAGCACAAATGAAGGTGATTATCAAGTTAAGGCTTCTTAACATGACGTGTAACATCCTCCAAGACAAAGCCTTCAAGGTAGCCATCCTTCCATGGTAGAAACTAAAAAAATTCAGATGCGAAATGAACCCTTGCTCTGCTGGCGAATTAAAAACTGCTGTTTAATTTCAGCCAGCTGGGAAAAACACTATCTAATAAAAAAAAACATTTGTATCTTGTGAAGATAAGAATTTGGTTTTATGGGAAAGCTGAAGACAAAATAACTGAAGCCAACAGCAATAAAACTGTTTTTAAAACATGATAACTGGCATTATCCAGCATTTCCTAACTTATTAAAATACTCTCTAAACTTTTTAAATTAGGTTTTTTGGAACTGTTACTATATTACAAATGAGCTTTGTTATTTTCTACATACTTTCAAGAATGCAGGTGATCAAACTATATTTTCTCCCAAGACTCAAAAGAAATTAATTTGTTTATCGTAAGAATATGTAGACCCTGATTTGTTCAGATACTGAACATTAATAAATCTAACGAAACTATATTTAACTTAAATCAAAACATGCATCATTCAACTCTAGGAGAGAAAATATGTTTTGACTAAAAATCCTTGAAACTGTTAAAAATTGCTTTGTGCATGGTCTCCATTTACACTCATGTCAATTATGTTTCTGATTCACTACTACAATTGCCGTCTGCGGCACTATGGCTTGTACCATTAACAGTGTTCGTATCAACATTTTCTGTGTCAGTTGTACTAGAAGTATTTGATCCCGACACATCTTGTGGCCCGTTATTTCCAGCTACAAAACGTATACATTTCTTCTTCCTCCTGCAGATAGGACAAAGAAAAAAAATATTATAAAGTGTTACTTATTTGTAAAGACTTCTCCTTACTTGAAATGAATTTCATCAAGTTAACCCTGCAATTACAATTTTTTGGGGTCTGCGATAATCCTTTTAGCGCATAACGAAGTTTAATCCAGTAGCTCCAGAAATTAAAAAAAACCCCAAGTATTAATATTGAAGGAGTTCATGCCACCCTTTAATTCAAAATGAGCCAGAACTTAAACAACGTTTATCCACAATCACCTGCTGTATCTCATAAGAAATCTAATCTCCAAGATATGCTCATTATTTATAGGGAATATGGCGATGGAAAACTGCTTGTCGAGTTCCATGCATTTCCAAACCCCAATACAGTTGTTGTGGAAAAATTTCAAACCCCAGTCAAGTCTCTCACAAATAAAAAAACATTGTTTAAATTGTGTCTAAATTGCGGCAGTAACTTTCAAATGATCCTAAGCCCAAAGTATTTTTAGTATAAATGTGGAAAATATTTCCTACCCTACATACTTTCTGGCCAACCCTGTGCCCATTCCCTGTAAATCTAGTGAACAGTGCCTTAAAGTAAGGCTTTCAGATAATTATGCCTAGGTAATCTATCCAAAGTACTTAGAGTGGTCAAAAGTATCACACAGTCAAATGTGCACATCAAGGTAGGAATATACACAGGGGTTCAACAAAGCACTGCTTCATCCCATGAAAAAAAGAAAATTGTTCTTACAAAGAAATTGTATCCTGGATAGACTGTTGTCGTGGTACTTAATATACAAGTTCGTGTCACCCTTAAATCATGCAAACAGCAACAAGTACAAGATTCTGAGATTGGGAATAAAACTTATACATGTATTGTATAAGAGCTGTTAGCCATCAATCTCTGAAGTATATACTGACCTGCAGGGTTTACACCACTCGTGTTGCCTGTCAAGTCCATATCTCGCTCGACATTTCTTTGGGTTGGTTATTTCTAAAACAAAATGTATGATAGGTTAAAACCAGTATTTTGTGCTTTTGAATTCCATCAAAAACTTTTAACAAACATTTTTAGTCAGTATTATTATTCCATTTTCTTAAGCAATCATTATAGAAACATTATAACCATCTTTATCATTATCACCATCACCACCACCATCTTAATCATCATCACAATAATTATTATCACCATCATCCTCACCATCACCATCACCATCGTTACCATCACCACCATCATCACTATCATCACCATTATCATCATCACCATCATTGTCATCATCACCATCACCACCATCATCACTATCATCACCATTATCATCATCACCATCATTGTCATCATCACCATCACCACCATTATCACTATCATCCCCATTATCATCACCACCATTATCACCATTATAATCACTATCACTATTACCATCATTACCAGTGATCACCAACATCATCAATGATCATCAGTGATCATCATATAAATAGAGTAGAAACAATATAAAATTTGTCGTAAAAACAATTAAAAGTCTTAAAATTTTTGGAAAATATTCATTTGTAAATATTGAACTTTTACGGTAATTTTATTTCAACATATTTTACAAACATTTCTAGCAACCACTTTATTCACACTCATCTGCTCTTAGTTGATTACCTTGTGACTTATCTCGTTTCCTCTTTTTCTTTTTGCCTTGTTGTGCATAATTGTCCCTCGCACTCCACCCAGGATACAGCTGCATGTGAAGTGCACGTTCTTTGCGAGCCATCTCATAATACTTTGCTTGTTCTGTTCGATCTAGAGCATGCCACTGCAAAAAAAAAAAACATTGATGTTATATATCTGTTCATGTTTGACAAAATGGTAAAACTACCCCACTCTTTACCAAACACGTGAAAAGTGGATTTTCTGAGGTAAGGGGAGTGTTTATCAGCCAAGGTTTACAGAGATTTGGACAAGTTTCTCTCCCTACCATTTGTTGGGCAACACTAGCCTGAACACACTGCTTAATCTCCCTGTTAGTAATAATAAATGACAATAATAGTTAAGTCCCTGCTGTTTCTCCATCAGACTCTCGTCACGATCTTGTTTGCTTTCTCATATTTCCATCACAACCATGACCTGTCATCAAAAAACACTGCCACCATCAACATCATTATCATCACTACACAATTTTCATCATCAAGACCATGACTGTCATCCTCAACACTACTATCAAGATTGTTGATTAACATCATCACTACCATCATCATCACCATTAATATATTATCATCATTATCAGCATCACCAGCACTATAACAGAACCTAATCTGCTTCAAACATCTGTCTATTTACTATTTTTTAAATTGTAATCAGGGCAATCAACTTTCAGAATTCTTCACTTATCCACTGGACAAGTATAATTTAATTCTTACTTGTCTGGAAGGAAAATTTACTTGTCAAAGAGTCTGTTCATTCTAGAAGCCGAAAAGCATTTGCCATCACAAGACTTTCTTTTGCAATGCATTGGGCAGTGACAGTTTTCAAGTAAAGCCGTTGAGGCTTCGTTATCTTTTAGATTTTTATTACATCATTTACAAGTTCTCCAGACAAGTTCTTCAGCAAAACAGGTACTTCAGCAAAACCGGTCATCCACAAACTGAAATAGCTTGCCTTAGATGACCAAAAATTGACTGCCCTAGTTATTATAAATGCTTTGTCTCAGTGTACAGTACACCTTTATGTGTAACTAACCACTACTGTTTTGCAGGTATCCTTTTAAGTATTATAATGAGCTTAATAAAGAACCTTTCAAACTGTCATTTAACTCTAGATGTGCACTGTTTCTGCTTATTATAAAATCGTTGACTTGTTTTCAAACATTACCGTATCTACCCGCATATAATGCACACTTTTTCCAAAAGAATTTTGCCTTTGAAATTAAGATGCCATTATACACTAGGAACTTTTTGTTTGTATACCAAGTAATTTGCATAACAACACAAAACATACAAAATCAAACAACTCCCAATTTTATGAAACCTGGAGAACAACTCAAGTATTTGTTCTAATGGAGAAATGTTCTACGTGAAGAATTTTTCATTTGGGCTAAATTGCAAAAGTTCAATCCATTCATCTATCTTCTGTATTTTTAAACAAATACAGCAAAATTTGAAAAGATCGTCTTGAATCTTGTCACATGACCAGCAAGATGAGTTTGCTCCAAGTTTCCTCAGCCATAAAATGTTACAGGCATCATGAACATGGATGAATCATGTCCAATTGCCATGCAGTAAACAGCCCAAGAGGACGAAGAAAACATCACAAAAAACTTGCGTCAACACTTGCAAGTGAATATCATGATATGAGCTACACTGGTAGGGCTGCTCTGTTTTCTCAGAAATATATTTGTAGTGAAGAATGATGTTGAAACTTTTTTCTTGAAGCAGGCTGGTGTGCATTAAATACACATGTAAATACGGACAGAGTTCCACTCTTGGCTGTCAAATAGGAAGGAAATAACACAAAAATACAGTTTTAATTAATATATGTGACAGTTTAATAGAACATGTGGTAAGTTCTGTTGCACCAAAATGCTGGTCAGCAAAGCATTGCATGCCCGTTGATACACAGTCATCAGACCTTCCAACTTTGACACTCTCAAACCTGAAGGTTTGGATAACGAACTGGAAAAAACAATGAGATTGATGCCTCAAACCTGAAGATTTGCGCAAAAGTTATAAATAACCAAAATTTAATTAGATTTAGATTGTCAACCAAGTTCTGGACCATCTGGAAGCTCGAAGATCGACATAGCTGGAAACCTAAAATGCCCAAAATAATCATTGATCCAAGGCCGTCATAATTCTAAACAAGTATAGACAGATAAAATTTTGTAGAATTGTTTCAACTTGGATGGAATTTTAGAAAGAGGTTTCCACAATAATTTTTCTGCTCACCACAAGACCTTGAGATAATTTTCTAAACAAGTACAGACAGATAAAAAATGTAGAATTATTTACTTTGAATGGAATTTTAAAAAGAGGTTTCAATAACATTTTTTCTGCACGCCATGGGACCACGAGAAGACACCTGGAACTGTGTGTCTCATGGAGAAACTGTGAGAGTTGGAAGGTCTGCGCCATGAATAACACGGTGGACTATATTAGTTACAGGTGTACAGAATCCACCCTAAGGAAGGCCCTGTTAGGAAATCAAAACTCCGAAGCTTGTTATTGTTCGTCTGTTTTTCTTTCTTTTCGGGTTTTTAGATGAGGGTAATGTTAGCGGAGCTACCAGTCACAGGTGCTCATCCTGTCTTTCGCGTTATTTGCTTCTGTCGCACCCAACAGAGCTTCCTTAAGGGTTTCCGTGTCTTCAGAATTATTTGATTATTACCCTTTTTCCAAGAATTTGGTTGATAGCTGCACTTTCCTTTAGGGTGCATTCTGATACAACTTTCGATCGCATGTCCTTCATGTATAACATGAATGCATTTAATGGTTTCTTCACGTGAGACAGCTTGGATTTCAGGAGGGCATCCCTTCCACTCACCGAATTGTCACCACCTACAACCGACAGTGGTCCACTTGACGATAAAATGCTGAGGGATAAACCAGATGTTATAATCAAGCTTGTCACTCAGATGATCACACAGTTGTACAAAAAGTTCTTTGCCTAAGTGAGTCAGATAAAAATTCTAGGAATTTTCTCCAAAATTTCAAGGGATACGGGACTTTTCTCTAAACACGAAAAATACTCTCTGACAGTACTAACCAGGAGCAGATCCTGAAATTTGGGAAAGGGGGGTTCAAACCACATTCTGGAAAAGAGGGGGGGGGCTGTCAAAGTCTGCCCTGCTAATAATCAGGCAAACTTATTTGCAATTTGGCAATAAATCTCAAATTCATGGATTTCCCAGGATCTCCCACAAAATGACCTACTTGTCAATTAATTCCAGGTCTTGACAGAATAATAATTATTTCTAATATCCATATATCCTGTGACATATTTTAGGTTTTATCTTTTTCCTTCTTTCGAAAAAAATCAATCTTTTTTCTTTCTTAACACCATATCCATGTTTCCGATACGTGTAGCCCGCCAAATGAAGTGCTAAAAATGCTCTGCGCATGATTGAGAAAGTGGTTTATAGAAAGAATGGAGCTCAGTTGAGGGAATTTATCATCACCTAATTTGTCGTGTTTGGGGCTTAAAGGGTTAACAATATTTAGAACCTGGAAAGAATAATGAGACAAGCTTGTTACTCAATTCAAGTTCGGACACTAAAGTTAAGTGTGCAAAGAACCAACCAAATTCAAAATAATCAGACAAACTTGTCACTCCTTGGAAGCAACGACACTGCAGCAATCTGTACTGTGCACATTCAAGGATTAAATTTGACCCAAAAATCTATAACTTATACATAAAGGAAATAACAGAGTGGCAATCCCTACTCATTCATTTTGAACTGAAACTTCAGGGCTCGATTTAAAGGAAAATTTCTTGCTGTACATGGGGCAACCAATTATTTTTTAGTTGTCAATCAAAAGTTGAGGTTGTCCTAAATAAAGTGACTCAAACAGATGTTTCAGCGTGTTTTATACTTTTTTTCCATTTAAATTTTTAACTAGAAGTAAGGCAAAATCAAATCAATTTGAAACATATGTTAATCCGTTGGTTCTAGTCATCCAAAGGACGACTAAGCTACTTCTCTTGGTTGTCCCACGAGGATTTCAGTCGTCTCTTACAACCAGATGACTGTAAAAATCGAGCCCTGAATTTTGTATTCTGACACCCCCCCCCCCTCTTCCGCCTTCCCAACACATCTGAAATATCAAAGTGCTACCTCTAAGCTACATGTAGCATGAAATATAAACTGGAATGATTTTTTCAAACTACCCAAGCAAGTTGCATTTTTTATAATTCAATTTTTTATTTGCACAATTCATTTTATAGATATAGTAAAGAAAATAACACAAAATTTGAAAAGAAAATGAAAAGACAAGGTAACTTATTAATTTAATGTTCAAAAACTTGTTTCATCCAATTTCAGTGCCATTATAAGGCACTTAGGACTAAAATGCTGCAAGTTGTTTTTCATGCTGGAAAAATATCAAATATATTTAACTGCTGCATACCAATCTGAAAAGCTGCCATAAAAACTTGTACTTACCCTCCAGCAATGTGAGGTGGGCGATTTATTACTGTTGTATTTGGTGGTGGTGCAGGTGATAAATGCATAGCGTTACGAGGATCCATGGATGGATGACTTAGCCTGGGTATTGCAGCTGACGTGGCTGTTGCAGTCGTCGAGTAATGAGGTGGATATTGTGAGGAGACTGGTCCACGCGGTTGCCTTGAAACAGAAAATAACAATTTCCACTGTTAACCAAAACTACAAAGTCACTGATTTAGTTCTTCTCAGAAGCACAAGCGTACCCCAGCATATAGCATAGTAATCTGGCAACCATTAGTTCCCAAGACCGAAATCCTGGTTTTCCACAAGCAGCATAAAGAACAGAAGCATAAAAGCTCTGATGTTAGTTATGTCACTGTGAAAATGGGCTTAAAACACCAAGTACAAAAACAATAAAAGTGCAAACACAATAATCAAACAGTTTTTCGTCTCCTCTGTCTTTGTTATGTTCTGTTTTCATGTTGACACACTCAAAAGAAGTTCAACGGACTTTCAGGAGAAATGGAGATGAAATAAAAAGGAAAATAACCTTCCCTTACTTCTGTCTTCACTTCTGCCAAACTCACACTGGTATCAACCTGTTTTCAGTGATGGGAAAGTTACACATCCACTTGTGTTCCTTACACCACTTGTGAAAACTTGGTTTAACTGATTGTTAAGAGACTTGAGCTTACGATTTCAACTTGATGTTTTGCAATTTTGATCACCAGACCAAGTTTGCATTTTGGTATTAACCCTTTCAACCCCAAATGTGACATATGATGTGTTGCTAACTTCTCTCAACCTGTCTTCATATTTTCCTTTTGAACAAGTTGAGAGAAATAAGTAATTCATCTTTGAGTGTTTGATAGATGCGATCAGCTCTTTAATTCTCATAATAAAATAAAGAGTTTTGTATTGATATTGTAATAAGAAGATCAACATTGATAGTCACTAAAACTGAAAGGGTTTTAAAGACTCTTTTTATATATATTGATCTTACCACAAAGACGAGTCATAGTAGCTGGCTCGTTCCGCCTTGCAGATAGCCTGTTGGTACATGGCATATTGATACTGTGCCGCTGTTGAAGGGTAGGGGTGATGTGGGGGGTGAAACACTTCTGTGCTAGGTGGTCTGTGTAACGACCGCTTCACTTCATCAGGCGACTGAGTCCGACCTGGATATCCAGATCGCGGGCCAGGAAGATGGGTCTCTGTGAATTTCATCAGTTGTGCAAATGGAGCTGAACCTGCATTTGATGTTGATTTGTTTTCCTGAAGGAAAGAATCATCAGCATTAATCAACCATCTTAACATTTCAGGTGCTATAAGCACACCTTCATGAGAAAAGGAAGTAAACCACAGAGATTTTAAAATTTCATTCAAGTAGGAATGATTAAAAATTCTCTGAAATATTTAATCCGAAAAAGAGAAAGGTTTTTTATGTTTCGTTCAAAAAATGTTTTGGGATCTTGCACTATCTCAGTGGGATTAATCTTGCTCAAAGGGTTAGAAAATAGCCCCTCTTTGCATACAATACCACAGATTGGGGATAACTTAAATGTATAAAAAGAAGAATTTGAATTATTTAACTGGTTGTTTACCCATGACATGAAGTAACTTGTCTCTTGATTTGATATTTTTATTTTAGATCTGTGGTTACTCCATGCTTGATGCCAAACACCTTTATGTTTGGAATGCAAGACAACCAACTTGTAGATTGGCACATTTTAGTTAAAATTTTAGGATAGTTCCATACTGATTTAATGAACATGGTGGATTTGGATAACATCACAATTTTTTCAAAGACAGTTCAGATCAACAACCAAACTGTTAATACAGGTAGACAGTTGAATTAAGCAAAATTATCACAGACCACTATTAGGCTAACAGTATGTAGCTAGGGTAATGGGATGTCATTGAGAACGAGTGGGTGAAGTCTTTGAGCAGAACACAAATCGAGAACTCTTCAATTACCCTCCATGGATTTGTTTCCAGTTTTGTAGCAAAACGCACCACATTTTGCTACATCTGTTACCACAAATATCAACAGTTATTAGCTGCCTAGCGTCGATCAAGTATGTTTTACAGCAACAAATGGGGAAAAACAAAAAGTTCTTTGCAAACTTTTTTTTTTGTTTGTCTTTGACACCGTTGTTTTCTCTCGTGATTTGAATGAGCAGCAGAAAGGGGGGAAGTTAAGTTTTTTATGTTTGAAAACAGTTTCTTTAAAATTTCCGCAATGAATACATTTGGAGAGCTATTTTTGCAAACACCAGTAACGCCGTTTGACAAAGCTTCAATTATTTATACAGAACGTTGTAAATAGACTCCACTGTTATCAAGAAATAACTGAAGTTTCAATACAATGAGGTTCATAAAAATAACAACACCGGAAAATCGAGAACGATCAAATCTTCCTACCTTGCGCGTCACAAAGCAAATCAATACGGTCGATCCTTGTTTCAAACCACTAGCTGCTTTCTAATATACTCACAAAGCATAGTCAATGAACTTAAAGCAACAATTTGTTCACTGCCTGCAAAGCTAAACTAAACTTAACGAAATACCCACTCCTCACTATAAAATCAAATGAATGAACTTTGTGTGGTGTAAAAATTTGTAGTTTGAGAGTCGAGTTCACAGCCAAGAAAATTCACAATCACGGTCAAACAAGAGTGGAGAGTCCGTAAAGGCCAGAGGCTTGACAGAAGAAATTCGATCTACAGGTCTGATATAGTATGTAGCTTGGAGCTTGATCTGTGTTTTGTGAAACGTAGAAGGCAAAAAAACTGCTCTCTAGTTTAAAGTCATTTCATGCAAAACTAGAGTGAAAATGACAAAACATCAAAGTTCTGGCAAATAAACTACAAGAAAGAATGTTTAACAAGATAACTGCTTTTGGAATAGTTTCCGAGCCGAAAGTCATCACAGAGATCGAACCAATTGCAATATATTGCACAGGAGCCACGAAAATTGTCGGCTTTCCTTTGACTTTTTTGAACCGCGAATCGATAAAATTTCAAATCGGAGTACCACACGCTTGGGAATGTCCACAAGGCTGAATTATCAAGTCCGAACTCACACCAACCGCCAGTATTGTCAAACAACTTAAAATAGAAGTGAAATAAAGAGATTATAAGAGCCCCAAAGCTAGAGAGCACGAGTTTATTTACTATTTTTTCAAACAATACATTCGACCATTTCAAACACTTTGAGCTCACCGCGAGTAGTCAGAGCGGAGGGGCAGGTAAGGAAACTAGACAGGCGAAGTGCTAGTAAAGAGTAAGCGGCTTGAAATCTCTTGTTCTCAAAAGAATCTAAAAGCAATACAAACACAATGAGGTACTAGAAAGAGGGCATTGAAGGCCGTTCATGCACCTACCTCCGAATTCTCGGCTTCTTTTTTTATTAGATCGGTCTTGAGGTCGTTGACGAGGTCCACTGCGGTACCACTTTCCGAATTCGCATCGTCTTCTTGTTTGTATTCTTTTACTTCGTCATCTGCGCCATAATCGTCCGCAGAAGAGTTGGGTATTTGAGGCATCGTGGCCTCGTAATAACGAAATAATTATCAGAGTTTACTGGCTTGCTTTTTCTTCCTCTACTTTGTTGTTCGGTTTTCGGAGACAGAATGTAGCTTTTGGCGGTACCCTGGGCCACATCAAAGGGAGCCGCTGATTTGATTGACAAGTTATTAATCACCCGATCAACATTCGGCGGCGCCCTTTGATGTGGCTTATAAGCCATCTCCAGCAATAAACCAATGAGAGCGCGGCGCAGGTGCTCCAAACCAGTACGTCACACAAAGCTTTATTTCCGAATTCTTCAAGCTTGCGTCCCCCGCGAGCGATGTTGCTCAAGTGCCATTGATGAGGCACGTTAACTTTCGAGTCGATGTGTGAACTCCAGCGAATATCAAGGCTAACTTTTCGCCCAGCTGTGTCGCAGATAAACACTTCAGATGAAAACAAAATATTTACCGCCGTGCCGTGATTTGATACGGGGACTGGGCCGGAGTCTCCTGTTGATCACGCTAAAAATTCCGTCTTTCTTTGAAGAAACTGTCGGATGTGTATTTCACAGCTCATAAACGCGTTTATCTTTATTTCAGCACAAATTTGTAAGGTTAACGAATTCCCGGGTCCGTTTAAAGGTATATTGGCCTCCTGAATGTGTTAGGGGGGAGATGAAGGAAATATGCGAATGTATCTACCATGTGTACGTGACTTGGAGGCGAATTTCTTGCCGTAACGACCCTCGGGTTAAACTAAAATTCGGAACGCATCCCAAAATGTTCACTCAGTAATCGAACCGGAACTGTAAGCCACTCGCGCTTTTTTGAATTCAGACTAGCGATCGGACGTACAAGGACTGATGGCAAACAAGTTTTCAACAAAAAAAATCAGATTCAAAGAGGCCAGTCAATCGAGGAATCAATATAGGAAATAAGCTTTTTTGAAAACTAAAACACGATGAAAATCCGAGTTTGTTATGTTACCTCACAACAAAACCATAACCACGCATTGTTTCGGGGACAATTTTGTAGTTTTTTGATAAAGTATTTTGCCTGTTAAGTTGGCGTTGAATTTGATAGTTAGAATTTGGAAGGCGTGGCAAACGAACTCCAAGATTTCCTTTACTTCCTGGAGTCAAGAATTGAATGGGCGCCACCCCATGTTCTGAGCACGTACATCCAAATCGTGCTTAATTATGGTCACAGTATCTCGGAGCGTGATGAGAGTGTATTTGATAGCGTGTTCTGTTCTAGTTCGGAAAACATAAGCGTGTTCTTTTATGTTTTAAACTGCTTCCATTTCTTAAGTGTTCGCGGTATGCAGCATTTTGTAATTAATTTTAGTATAATAAAAACGACTTCAAGTACAAGTTTGGATTTCGCACTGTTTTGGTTTTTGAAAAACATGAAATCAATAGATCAATGACCGGATTAGCATATCGGTGATTGGTCTTTAGTGTGCTATCGATGGCCAGTCAACAGCTGAGAAGCAAATGAAAAATTTAATGTAGGCACAGCATCGAAGCTCCAGCCGGACAGACACTAGTCTTCAATTCAAAAAGATACTTCTCAAAAATATTTTTTACAATTACGACAAGTTATTCTGCACTTTAATAAAGTTAAATGTTAAGCTTCTAAAGATTTTTTCCTCTTCGCTTTTATGATATAAAGAGCAGATCGAATTGTCCGAATCTTTTATGCATTCAACAAAGTTTGAAGTTTACATTACGAAAACATGATTTTTTATTTCAGGACACCGAGAGGCAAAGCCGAGAAAGCCGGCTTGGAGTTAAACCAATAAAGTAAGGTCATCTGCACCAATTAAATGTCATCTTTGGGGCAACTTCTTAAGAAAAGTTGACACATCAAAAGCGCCGACAACTCGGCCAAATTGTACAGTCGGCGTTATTAAAACCGTTTGATGGGACGAAACGAGCGGCAAGAAACCGCGAGCACAATTCAAGTACAGTCAGTTTTATCTTCCGAATTTACATGCTTTTAAAGAGTACTAAGGTAAAAAGCTTCAACAACGTGTTCAGTTTTTAAGAATCCAGTTGTGTTTTTTTCGATCTACAAAATCGACATATCTCTACTCCACTTACGCTTAGCAGTTTTAAGCAGTACTGTTTTTCTATAAAACTGATAACGTTCTTAGTTGAACACAGCGTTTTACTATCAAGACTGGGTTTTCTATCGCTTTGTCTGATAACTACAATTGACGTTTGATATATTTTTTTCTTTAGGAAAAATGCCGTTTTTCTAAATTAAAAAAAAACGTACTGAACATGTATTTCTCTCTGGGCCAAAGATTTCGCCGGCTCACCCGTGCAATGCCGGTTGAACTGGTTTCTCTGGCCTTTTGCCTTAAACACCTGTACGTTAAATTTAAGCGAAACACCAACGCACAAAAGAATCAACATCAATTTCGATTAAATTAAATAAAAAAAGAGGGCCTAAAATTGCGGCTAGAAATTTTAAGGCCAGAGGTCAAAGAAAAAACTCTCAGATGCACTTTGCGGCAGGCACACAAACTGTGAACGGCCCCGGCGCGGCGCGCGGAGCGGCATCAGTCCAAAGCCGACTGGGGCAACTGCGCTATTTTTGTATGGACTTTCGT
This sequence comes from Parazoanthus swiftii, assembly GCA_025403585.1. Lineage (NCBI taxonomy): Eukaryota > Metazoa > Cnidaria > Anthozoa > Zoantharia > Parazoanthidae > Parazoanthus > Parazoanthus swiftii. Next base: position 19,411 of record JAOBYE010219988.1, on the reverse strand, counting down.
GCTGCCGGCAGACATACACAGATGATACGAATTTGCCACTGTGCAATCATTATAAATTTAGATAGTATTCACTGTGTATTCAGTTTTTTCCACATATCAACCGGATTCATGCAGGGATCGGTCGCTCTTTCCTTTATTTGTGCAGGTAACCTTACCTCGTCTCCAGGGCTTCTCTTGCTGGGTGCGTTTGCCATGTGCGACTCCACGTGCCAACAAGGGGCAAGCTACCCGATTCCTGGGTACGGATATATCAGTCAACCTCTGCGCCATTAATACGACACACTAAAGTGTCCCATTTAGACCGAGAAGTGTTCGCATACCAAGTGTTTGACCTGAAAATTTCATTAAACACAGCTCCAGGTGCCCCAATGAAGATGTTTTAGTTGTGTTGAAATATCGTAAGATTAAACCCTAGACTTATATAATTGGGTGCGGACTTAGAAATGGTGGCGAAGGGGGTTGGGAGGTTATAAGCGGAACATTATACAAACATTTCGGAACGAGCAAATGCTGTCCGAGTATAACTAACGCTATCATTTACCATGAAATTTACTAATTGTGTTGCATGTGGCCTGTAATCTCATTTATTCATAGGGGCCCCGTTGTTGGAGTATAATCTCTGTGAGATCGGAAGTCCCTGCCGAATGCGGCGAATCTTGTAAATAAATAAAACAAATATAAGTAAACAAAATATTATCGTTCCTAGCTCTTAAAGTTAAAACCGGCGTTGTACGGCCGTAAGAACACTGCCGAACATGTATTTTTGATATATCAGTCCACGACTGACGTTCTGTCATGTCTCATCTCATACCCTTGCAGTTCCGTGAACATGGATACCCAGCAAACAACGAAACACGCTAGAATCAGTTCGAGCGGAAGGATCCAAAATCAAAGCCAGTTCTTGCAATTGCAAGGAGACTGATTAATTAAACATCAAATGAGACAATTTCTAAAAAACCAGAAAGAAAAATCCCAAAAAAACTAATTATTGTTACTTATTATATTAATTTTACTAAGTTATTATTATTATTTCAATTACTATTGCTATTAATATAATTGTTATTATTTTTATTTTTTTACTACTTTTATTATATTATTACTATTATTATTGATTTGAATTACTATCAAACACATCCATACTAACCATTAGTACTGCTTTTTCTTAACTATTACGAAATTCTGTTGCTGTTTGTATTATTACTATCATTATTAATTTTTGTTGTTATCCTAATTATGAATACTGTTATCACTACCACGATCACTATTATTATTATTATTATTACTTATATATATTTTTATTATTATTATCCTTATCTTTACTCCTAACCTCACCAATTCCCATAGCAATGCATGGTAACAGTCTGTAACTCGGCGCGCTGTTTTGGACAAATCGCTAACTTGCTTGCAAAAGGCGATTTCAAAATGAATATAGTTATAATAACTGGTAATTTAACTTTGTGTCGTGCAAATTTGATCTGAATTCATACTTGAACTGCGACTTCAAATCGAAAGAGCGCGTAGCGATTCAGATCAAACTTCACTTCTCTCAGTTCAATTACCATTATTTTAAAAAATCAGATATCAATCCTATCTACCGACCGGACTACCTGAATGAATTTGTCACCAAATAATTCATCTACATTGTCGGCAAAGTATGAGAACATAGGAAAATTTGAAGCAATCGCAACTTTTCAGCCGGCGTCGGCCAATTAATACTTAAGAGATATAATCATCAATTAAATCAGTACCACACAAAATGCACTTAGTAAAACCAACTCAAATAGAAAAAAAGTCAGTGTTCTTTTTGACGAATGCAATAATTTGCTGCATTAGAAAACTTAGATCGGTGGTGCCGTTGCATTGTTGGAGGTTAGCTCTAGAATTGCCAAAGTATTTTATGTAAAACTGTAAAATTAAGTATATTTGTTTTTTAAAAATCAGTTTCAAAGTAGATAAGAACAAGTTTTTAGAAAACTTTAATGGTGAATGCACTTGAGCATATTTATATGCTGATGCGTGAATGAAAAATATCTTGAAAAGCCGACTTTGTTTGCCAGTACAGCTGTGTTTAGACTTGTGATGATCAAATGACGAAGCTTTATCCGGTTCTAATGTACAGTACAACATAAAAATATAACAATTAAAAAAATGTCTACTTTTCATCACTCCACCTTGGAGGGAGCAACTTCTTTCCCTGACTTGGTAGACAGCCAACTGAAACTTTACTGATTTCCGCTATCGGCGCCCCTGGCTGCAACTCATATTGCTGATCTTGCCGTCAATCGCAAAGTCGCAATGAGAGTACCGTACGGAGGAGGGGGAGGGGGAGGGGGATCCTTTGGCAATGAACAGTGGGCAATTTTGGATAAAAACAAGAGCTTCAGCAACAAATTGTTAATGAGAGCGGATTTATTTTTTTTGAATATTCCAAAATCAGTGATTGAATTTGCATTTTCACTCAGTCAACTGTATAAATTCGCGGGGAAGTTTTTACGAGATACAGGCAGTATTGAACTTGAAGTAGGTAAAACTTTTGTTATAAATGTGACAGTAATAGTGTTGCATAAAAACGGATACATCAAACTTAAAAATACAGGCGAAGAGCTATACTATAAATTTAGGCGGCAGCAGTTTCCGAATCCGAACTTTTCAATATGTAGAACATCTTGACTTGAAGGTCAAGGGTTTCGAATTAAAAAGTATTGCACAACTTTAAAAGAATTTTATTCGAATTATTCGATCGCATTCCGTTACTCATTTCATTCATGTTTTGGAAGTTTATCTCCTTAACCCTCAGCCTTTTAAGTACGCATTGAATGGAGAGAGACCCCGTGTCTCGTGTACCCCTCAGGAGTCCTCTAATCCCCCCTCACCTGGCATGGCACCTTCAACAACTGTAAGTGGGGCCCCATATCGATTCACGCGGTTTCCTTTGCGCGAACTGCTATCGAGCTAATTACTGCCTTCTCGAAAGAATAAATAAATACCGCTCCGGACAGAATTATGCTGTGAAAAACCGCGCTCGATAGGAACCGAACTCTTCCATAACAATTTGCAGAATTTTGCTCAAAAAAAAGTATATGTAGAGAGCAACACTGGTTTTACGAATCAGTTAAAAGGTATACTGTATACTTGGTTTGTTGATCGTGCGATATTGCATAAATAAAGCTTGACGTACATTGGACAATGGCTTGGGTGCGGACTGCGTGGGTTTGAAACAATAATAAGGCGACTATCTGCGCTTCATTTAATTTCCGCTAAGTAGTGCAGAATCTTAAGTTGAAACTAATATTCAGCCTTATTTAAAGCTGTGACTTAACCCTTCGCCTCTGCGTTCACAAACTTTCGAATAGTCCTACGTTAACGATATTTGGGAATTAAACCAGGAATTGCTGAGAGTTCAGCTTTTTCCCCGTGCGTACTTATGCTTCCAGTGTTCAGTTTTTGGCGCAAACGCCCAAGTTTTCGTCGTGCAAATAAAACTGCCGAAATAATTCTCAAAGGCCAATATAACCACTTGTGAGCATATTCAAATTCAAATTTAATTGAATGTTTCTGCTCTTTGACAAAATACAAACACGTTGATTCTGTCAACTCTTTTACCGAGCAGTTTCCGTCGTTTTTCCGAAAATAACTTTTGGTGACGTAGAAAGCGACTGTCTGGGCTTCATTTAAATTTCGCCAGTTACTCCAGAATTTGGATTGAAAATGTTAAACTTTAAACTTGTGATACACTGCTAACACAGTCTTATCGATTGTTTTTACGTAAGATAAATTTAGAAAACCAGGCAGGGCTTATATTTCTGCTTTCTTTACAGGCCCACTTTGTACAACCAGTTTTTGATCTTAATGCTTCATCTGAAGTCTTAGTCGCGCACAGCTGAAACTTCTAAAGCGTTTTCAAAGGCGTATATGACTTTTTGCGAGCAATTTAAATATATAATGGAGTGTTTCTGCCTTTGACAGAATAAAAACACATTGACGGACAGTTCTAGAAATTGGAATTTTCTGTTTGCATGAACAAAGTTCAACATAACAAGGCGTATATATATATGGATATACATCTATATCATTATCAACAACAACAACAACAACAAATAATCACTTCTACCATTTCAATATGTCGACTTCTCCTACGTAAACAAAAGAGTATATATGGTATTTGCAGAGACTTTCATTGTAATATCCAATGACACCAGCCCGTTCCGTGTGCGAAGTTTTTTTTCTTAGAAAATTTTTATTTTTCAGGGCGTTTTGAGCCTTGCGATTCTTCTCAAAAGAACTCTTAAAAAAGAAACGGTGTACTCTCTCATTTCACCATTATCCATTAATTAATAGATGCTAACACAAGATAACGACATAAAAAACATAAAATGAGAAGCGTTTCAACTGCTGGTTCACAACAGTCTGACCACTACGATTATTTAAAACAATCGAGACGTAAAAATAATATTGATGATGAAATCGGTGCTTAATAACATAATTGTTATCAGTAGTACGATCTTCGAGTGTTCTATTGATCAGAGAAATTATGTAACATCCGATGACGTGACATCGTTAATCATATTTTTTTTGTTATAATGTTCATTCTGATCTGCCTCAGAATTGAAACGGGAAGTTATCTATAGTGGGCGTATTTTATGGAAGCTTTGTCAAAGCTTTAAAATCAACCTTTTTTCAGGACTACAACCATTCACCAAAATAATAAACAAAATCTAAAATGTGATATTGATTAACGATCAATATTAATTGACTGTATTTAGTACTCCTTAGCAATTTTCTTAATATAGCTTGATATCATTTTTTTGTGTTTATTTTGGTGTTGTATATCTTCTAAACATATAAACATATCACCCACATACTGACATAGCTTTATTCAGGCCCAAGGTTATTCCAGCGGTGGCAAATATAATGCGTTGGCCTGTCGAGGAGTGGATTTTGTAAACAAAACATGTGTAGTTAAGGTAATTGAAAAAAATTGTTGGGTGATGTTGCTGAAATTTCAACCTGTTATAGTACAGTTTAGCGGCATTTTAAAATTAACTATACATAAACTGTAAAATCTCGCTTATTAGCCCTTGAGTCATTATCAGCCGCAATTAATTTATCAATATCTATCATCTCCTCACAATATCATATAGGAATTGGTGACACACTAAAAGCTATCCAATATGAAAAGCAATACTCTTCAAAACTTTTTAAAAAGAAGGTATAGACAACATTTAGGAGAATTTAGCAGCACATCACCCACAACCTCGTTCCAAGGACCCCGGAAAGGGAAGAGTCTGGGAACGAGATTGCAAGAACCCACGATTGACATCACCCAGCCTGACTAACATACTAGCTGGGTCAGTCACCAATAGACCTGTCTCACGTTTTTGATTTAGTTGAAAACATGATGCTATCACTCAGTAAATGACAGATATGGAAAGAGCAGGTCAAAGTTAGTGCATACCAAAAAGTTTGGGGCTTAGTATTGAAAACTGTTGCACTGGTGAGGTTTTTGAAAACAAAAAGCACCCCGCAACTGATTTTTCAAGAGAACGTGTGCGAATTTGCATGGGAACGAGGCTGGAAGGGCGCCAATGCCCACCCAATGCAAAATTTCCATACATTCTCTGTTACATTTTCTGTTTTTAAAAACTTTACCAATGCCATATTTTTCAGTACTTATTAAATCACCAAATTTTCGGTACTTACTAATTCTGATCTGCTCTTTTCATTTCTGCATTTACAGAGTGCTAACGTCATGTTTTCAAAAGCGTGATAAAGGTCAATTGGTGATGGGTGAACATCGATAAGTTCCACTCTTCTCATAGATTGGAAATTTACTTTGGTTATGGGAGTTAAAATAAAATATTTCAAGACAATCTACCTGACGTTAACCAGACGCCGAGCGCGTTAATTCACATCCCATAATTGAAGTAAATTTTGTAGAGTATAAATGCAAGCATGCACCAGATCGCAATTGCTCGGCGAGAGAACGAGCCATCATTGCTCACACTTCGACATCACTTGTGTGTCTCTCAGGGAACTCATGACGTCAGTCGTTAGATTTTTTCGACTGTGCTCCGGCTTGCTCAACTTGTGCACAACTTCAATAAGATAAAATTTAGTCGGTGAACCTTCTTTTTTATTGCATCAAAATCGTTTGCCATCAAGGAGCACATTCAGAAAATATTTTGAAAAATTCTGTCAAAAAGGTTTGGCGCCACCCTAATATTCTGAAATGTTAAGGTGGTGCAAAAAACTCATGACAAAACTTCTTGAAACTTTCGCAAAAAAACGTTCTTGAAAAGCGAACAATTTTGGTGCAATAAACTCGATTTTTTAATTATTATTGTGCATTCCTCGTTGTTTAGAATTGTGTGCGCATTAAACTACAGAACAACAGTGGATGGGGAGGGGGGGGGGGGCGTTATTCTGCAGTTGCTCCATGATGTGAGCATGCCCACTTTACGACGGCATGCGTATCTACACCCTAAAAAACCTAAAATGAATTGCGCACGCGCACCCTAAAATGGTTTGCGCACGCGCACTCTAAAAATAAATTGCACAAGCGCGCCCTAAAATGAATTGCGCAAGTGCACCCTAAAATGAATTGCGCACGCACATCCTAAAATGAATTGCGCATGCGCATCCTAAAACGAGCTGCGCGTGCGTATCTTAGAATCACATGCTCATGCGCATCCTTAACTAATATGTGCACGCACATCCGGGAATGATTTGCGAGAGCACACAGTATCTTAGGATACATGTGCGCATGTCCTTTTGGGGTGCGCATGCGTGTTTCATTTGAAGTGCATATGCGCATCTTGATTTAAAATGCTCATGCAGATTTTATTATGGCCCTTATAGAGATTCTCGAAGAAAATGGGTTTGGTGCTGAACAGCCCGTTTTGAAAAAATGATAATTTTTTATAAATAGAAGTTTCTTAATCGGCGCCTGGATTATTATCTGTAGCGGAATGTGTTTCAGTGGTGAGAGATTCGGAAAATATAGTACTGAAGACGAAATGAAGCAGAACTGCCTTGAACACAATGTCGCTGGTGGCCGTTTCGTTAGCTCATGCTTCTACAAGCTTCCCAACACTACCTTTTCATTTTTTGATAAATCTACAACTAATATATGGAAACCATATCTGCTCTAAACAAACAAACACATGCCGTTGGTAATTTTACTATTGACCTACTTGACACACAGCCACGATGTGCGGGAGGTTAGCACAGTTGGTAAGATCTCTGACGGCCAGGAGGACTCGGGTTCAATCCCCGGCCTGGACGAGGATTGAACTTTGGGCGACCTTCTTCCGCCACACCGTCCGTGGACAGAGACGTTAAGCTGTTGGTCTAGTCTCCTACGTTCTATCGGGGGACTTAAAAGAACCCACACACTTGTTGATAGGAGTAGGCTAATGCCGGTGTTATGGACTTGGAGGGCCACAGGTTTGTCAGCTTTAAACTGTCACCCTCGTTAAATAAAGTTATTATTATTACTATTGTTATTATGTATCTGGCTGATTTTTGAAAAAGGTGCCTAATGACCGCGACAAGATTATACGGCGATCACGGCCCGACTCCTCCCCAACTGATCTCTTTTTAAGCTCTTGTAAAACTCGTAAATCTTCTAATATCCTAAATATCCTAGACATTTCCAAAGAAAGCGAAGTCCAGAGAGCCGCTAACGTGTCTGCTAATCGATTTAGACCAGAAACGATAGGTGCAAGTCGCGCGTTCTTAACAAAATCCGAGGTTGGCGGAAAAGGCTCTTCAAATCGCGCTACAGTACAACGTTTCATCTAAAAATTGTGAGCAATGTAAAATCGATGAAGAAAAACCATATGACTCAAATGAAAGATCTTGAAATTCCCTATCTTTTAAAAAAAAGCGCATCAAATTTCCAGCAGGCAAACTGAACTTACGGCGATTTGAAGTAAGGCGATTTTAAGAGAAAATGAGGCCTATTTTGTCCCATTTCAGTAGAGTACCTTTTTCAAAATTCAGCCAGATATATATTATTATTATAACATCTCAACGCACTACTCTTTCTAAATACCGTATTGCATTGTACAAAATTATGGCTTGTAAGAAATACACATGAATGAATGATTAAGCCCTGCTTTCAAAGATTGAGCCCACAGTCCTTTATGTGCTCAAAAGGCCTTTTTTGTCGGGACTTAGTATATCGAATTTTTCGTAATGCCAAGACTTCTTTATATTGAGAGGGGCTTAATTTGGGAATTTTACGGTAATACAAAAGTTTAGTTTTTGATCCTGTAGCTTTCAGTAATTTCTAAGCAGCTTTGGGGTTTTCATATTAACAATTTCCTTCATCCCTTCTTAACAAGGCCCACTAATGAGCTGGGATTCCCCAGGTATAGAGTATATAGACAGTGTAGCCCCTGGGTAAAATACTATGTAAGCAACTAAAAAACCACTGATACCACTGTATTTGCGAGCATGAAAGAACGTCGAACACCAGTCCAAAAATGCGCTTTTTCACACAAAAACGTCAATAACAGTTCATAGTTTATTATAAGTTTCAAGTTTCCTGGAGCAGAAGTATTGACTACGGTATATATTAATGTTAAATGCTATTCATTCGCTGGCATAGCAAACCTCTCGTATATTATGTTAATTAAGCCATCACTCGGTCAATGAAAAGTATGAAAAACAAGGATACTATAGGAGAGTTTCACTTATTGATATTAATGAGTCTACCAGCTACTGATTGGCTGTTCGAGACAAAGGTTTCTTTGTATCATGTCTCGAAGGTGTTACGATTTGAAAAGATTTGTTTGTAAACATTATGTCAGCTGAAACTCGCCTATATGCAATGTACAATTTCATTATGAGACGGACACAACACAATGTGGATCGTGACCAGCTCCAATCTGACCTTGTAGCTCAGTTGGTAGACCAACGGTGATCTGTTCTGGAGGTCGTGGGTTCGAATCCCACCGGATTCAGAGAGATAATTTTTCGCTTTCTTCGTGTTATAGTTAACTGGTGAACTGGTTGTGAAACTCCGCCAGTTTCTTTGTTACATGTTTTTGTTCTCTATCTCTTTTGTTCGTTGGCCTTGACCGTGCATAAAACACAAAGATATTAAAATGCATACGAACAACCAACCAGTGAAAACATTTGGGTTCACACATTAAACAAGGCAAATGTCACTGTCACGGTTCGCTCAACTTAAGACAAAACAGCGTTGTACAACCTTTTGTTGAGCTTCACAACCAGTTAGTTCTATCAACTATGTTCGTGTAAGCACATTCCTTTTTAGGGCTATCGCTCAGAAGGAATTAATTGGGATATTTCAGGGAGCCTTTTTTACTAAAGAACTGCCACTTACCACACTTAAATCATTATGTTGAACTATTGTGGTAACTTGCAAAATTGGTTCCCTTGCCCGGTTGTGTATTCACTGGCAGATAATACGCGTTGATGCATTTTCGTATGCTCGATATACGATGTTTTGACGTTTGCCATACTGTCTTTATAATTAACAACTGGCCACAATTCAACGTACCAAAAATGATAACGATTGGTTCATTTTTAGCACACGAAAACCCCCAAGAATGCTCGTCAAAACGCGCAGAAAAGTACCAAGTATACACTTTTCGTAACGTTTTTGCTGTACAGGAATGGAAATCGTAAAAGTATATGGCTTTCTCTATGCCTGAGAGTTTGAAATATGAAAACAAACTGTGACGTTATAGCGAAATTAGACAATTCTTATTTTATAGAAACGTTGTAAGACCACTGCGGAAACAAAAACATTCCTGACACCCACAGCCATTTTATACTGTTTTCTGTGAATGTTAGACCAATCCGGGTGACACATGTAAAAGACATCACTCCTCTGACAATCTGATTGTAAGGTTGGTCTAAATTAGCTATGTAGACCCTGTTCGGGAAGCTAACAAAAGCTGTTTGTATTTATAAATTCAAGTTAACTACTGTTGTGAGACAAGTAATGTATTATACACTTTTCAAATGTTACTGTTGTTGACCATAATTTTACCGGTTTCAATTTCAAACTTTAGATACAGTCATCTTGTTGTTGTGTTTCTTCTTCTCCACGATCTCAGTTCTTCTGTTTGTTGCGTTCCGTTCGTTCACCTGAAGGGGGCAGGACTGCCAAAAGCTTGTGAACAAGAACGAACGCAACGCAACATAACAAACAAAAGAACTGAGATCGTGGAGAAGAAACACAACAAGAAGATGATTGGACCAACCACGACTGCCCAAATGGAGACTCTATCAAGCAATCTTTAGGCAAGACGGTTAAAAAGGCACTCAAATATGAATAACTATATAAAAAGCAATACTATACTCCTAGGTTTGTAAGGCAAATGATCATTTTCTTTCTTCATTTTTCTTAACTTATCGATAAAGTACTGATTAGCAGTTTTTCAATTAAATTGAATTAAACTGTACATAATATTACATCAAAATCTATAATTTATACTTGTAAAAAGTGTACAGAGAAACGAAGGAACAGACTTGAAATATAAAGGGAACGAGCAGAATTTAGAAATGAACTCTTTCCTTGCATTACCTAAAATTTTTAGTAGACCAGGTATTGAAAATATTCTGTCATACCATGAACACTGTCAGAACTATTCGTGGACGCTGTCCAAATTTCTATATACTGCAAATGGACAACTACTTCACTGGCAGCAACCATACTCCAGATCAAAATAATACAAAATGTCTGGGATAAAACAAATTTTGGGTAAAATTACTAAGGCTGAAAAAAATTAAAAGTTGCTTAAAAGCAAAACGTTTTCGACTTAAAAGTCTGATGATGACTTTTAATTCGAAAACGTTTGGTTTTTATGCAACTTTTAACTTTTTCAGCGCTTAGTAATTTTATCCATTTTACCTTTTTAAGCGAACATATGTCAAATATGAAAAAGTTCTGCTTCTTGTTAGAAGGGAAAATACACAAGCCGTTTCTTTTTAAGGCAGAACCGATATTAATTCTGCTTCATATATATTTTTTTAAGTATTGTTTCAGTCCTAAAAAATATAAAAACAAATACTGAACTCTTAATTGGGACTGATTATATAACAAGATCATATTTGTCTCCAGTAGCCTTGTCGACAAGCAGCTCAAGTGTTAATTTAAACTGGACATACTGTATTTACTTGATTTCAAAAAAATGCTGCAGGGTTTGTTAGATTTTTCGTGACTCGAGTGCTGTGTTAAATAAGGGCGACATTAACTAAGGGGTGGCATTTATAAGTAAGAATTCACCTCAATGCACCTTAGTCACTATTGGTACAACAGAAAAGTATGGAGTCACTTGGTCTAGAGAAGGGTTGCATAATTATATACTGCTCTTGAAATTGTAATTTTGTCCTACAAAGAACTTTGTCTCTATTATTGAGCCACATAATAAATTATTATTCCAATTACAGTAAGTATGGCAAGGCAGACCAGGGCTAAGATGATTTTGTTCTGGATGATTCTGAAAAAAAAGCAAAGAACTTTAATTACTAAAAGCAATAATAAAAAATAAATATATTTATTATATGGCTGACTGATTTTGTGTGCTGTGATTGGTACATTTCAGGTCTGTAAGTAGCCGCATGGACCTCTAGTTCTGGACTGGCCTCACTTGCTTCAAATAAATCAACAAAGCCATATAATAAACATCTTATTAATCTCGTTTTCTCATTCCGTATGGCAAGTTGTGGATCCTCGTTTTTTCCTTCCTTGTTTTCATGGCCTGCGCACTTCGCGCTTGGGCCATAAAAGGAAGGAAAAAACTCGATCCATAACTTGCTGTACGGACCTCACACTCGGCTAGTAAGAGGTATTTATTAGACTGTCCATTTGTTTAGCAATAGTACACTAGCACTGGTATCAAATCATATATATTTGTCCCTCAAGATTGGCTATCCATCTCCTTGGCTTACTGCCTGCCTGTCCACTGACAAATATTAAATGCATAAGCTTTACCTTCGCATCATTCCTGTTAGAATTCTTGAGCTTTTTGAAAGGTTCTGGTCAGTGCCTCGCAACTTTACAGAAAGAGAAAAAAAAATACTTGTTAAACATACCTTAAACATTCAATGTTGCAATTGTCAAGTCCTATATAGTTCATGTAGTCCTGCATGATTATATCTTTTCTGTAATTTATCCCTCGAACAACCAAGCTATTTTTCCTAACAAGCTAACCATTGCTTCAAAGCTACAGATTTTAGGTGGGAAAAACCTTGGGGGTCCATTTGATCCCCCTAGATGTTCGAGGGTTAATACTCTAAACTTAATACCAACTTACAAAACCATGTGGTGCTGAATTGTGAGTTCAGTAAACTTAATATCTGCAGTTGCTAGACTTCCCCACACAGTATTTAGTTATCCTAATTTCCTACTATATCTAGGATAAGAACCTTACCCTCTCTCGAGATCTTTCAATCACTTCTCTGTCCCTATGTAAGTTGTCCATAATGTCTACACCAATTTGTTCTGTAAACATAAAGAACAATACAATCACAGCATATAAATTATGTGGTTTAAATCTTGAAAGAAATGAAGGGTGTTAGCCACAGATAATGGGGTGATAGCCAAAGATAATAGGGTGGTAGCCACAGATAATAGGGTGGTAGCCACAGATAATAGGGTGGTAGCCACAGATAACAAGGTGGTAGCCACAGATAACAGGGTGGTAGCCACAGATAATGGGGTGGTAGCTATAGATAATAGGGTGGCAGCCACAGATAATAGGGTGGTAGCCACAGATAACAAGGTGGTAGCCACAGATAACAGGGTGGTAGCCACAGATAATG
>JAOBYE010219877.1:0-17002 GCA_025403585.1 Parazoanthus swiftii | reverse complement strand
AACTGGTGTAGTTTATCAAGCTGACGATTCTAAGGTCAACTTTGAAGTCGTCGCGAATGGACAAGAGTACAGAGAGGGTTCACCAAGCATCGATAGCGATGGATCTGAGGACGAGGTCCAGGACGTCACAGATGGAAAGCTTCACGCGTTGGGAATTGGACTGGGACCAACGTGTCGGGTTCTTGGGACAGACGATGTTGGTGGCGGACTCACAAGTTGGCGAGGTGTCAGAGTAAAAATGATTGCTGTTGGAGGTTTTGCCGAAAAACTTGGTCTCCAGTAAGTTGATTGGTTTTTCATTACATTTTCTGCTCGGCGATTGATATCTCCTAGAATAAGTTTGAAAAGTAAGCTTCATAACGACTTGTTTCCCTTTTTCTTTCCCCACAGGAAGAATGACAGGCTGCTGGAAGTGAACGGTCAGCCGTGTAAAACCAAAGAGGAAGCCATTGCAGCTTTCAACTCAACGGAAACGGAGAAACTGAAACTGGTAAACATTTATTTGAAACGAATTCGCTTGTAATTACAGGTACAGATTAGGTATGTATGCATGCATGCATGAATACATATTTATTCCTATGTGTGATCGTGGCTCGCTTTAGTTAGACCCAATCTCTTGTAAGGTTTTGACACAGGGACGTAACATTCAGGTGAAGGGGACGAAGTCCTACTTTAAAAATTTGCGTTTTTTAAAATTCTTTTAACTCTAAGACTCGAATGTCTTATTGTAAGTACCGTCAAAAACGCGGAAAATACCATTTCTTGGAGAACCTGATTTTCGAATCTTTTAGGGGACATCGATTTCGAAGATTTCCCAAAGTTTTTTAGGAATATCTTCACACCGCTTTGTCACATCTCTAATAATTTGCCATAGTATTTTTTGTATTGCTTTAAAGTTCACAAATCGGCGGCATTTTAAATCTGAAATTTCAAATATTCAGTGAATGCTGGGGAAAGTAAAACATTCCTAATTTCGCAGTTTGTAGGAGGTACTGTATTATTATTATTATTATTATTATTATTATTCTGTATTTATTAAAACTTTTATTATTATTATTATTATTATTATTATTATTTATTTATTTATTTTTATTTATTTATTTATTTATTTTTATTATTATTATCATCCTGTAGTTATGGCCAGTATCGTTACCGTTTTTCTTGCCCTTGTCATTACAATCAATTATCAAAATTATCATTATCATGCATTATCACCATCATCATCGTATCATTATTGTATGTTTTTGAAACTATTAGTGTATGGCATCAAAATATGTGAATGCTACTAAATAATTGATGCTAGAGAAGAACAAACCTTTGTTTAACCTTTGATTTGTCTCTATCGAAACAGACTATTCAACGATGGGAGACGACTGTTCAGCAAATGGAAATAAGCAACAATGGAGGTAAGAATTTCACCGTTTTATGACCATTTTTCATTCTACAAAACGCCCGTGATTACACTCAACAGCATGGAGAAAGTCGAGAGTTCAAGTGCCAAGTTTTCGAAAAGGGTAAAGAAACGAATAAGTTTAGCTTAGTTTAGTTAAGTTAACGTTTAGTTTACTTAATACGTTTTGCTATCTGGGCGTTGCAGTCTGTCAACAGCAAAATCTAACTGTTATCGCCGTTTAAGTAAACCTTGATGTACTTTCTTTTAAGAAACAATTGTGATGGAAGATATTGACGTCGTCAGCATTGCGGCAGAGTGTGAATCTGTAGATGTGTATCAATTGGATCGTGACACTGACGTCGGTCCCGATAAGGTGTACTTCAAATCTAGCGGACCGGACAGATCACTGTATGTGGTGGCGCAGAATGGCGCCCTGCATTTGAGGGCGGACATTTCCCCAGGACAAGGTCAGCCAAGATGCTAGCATTTGCAAATACTGAAAAAAGACATTCAAATTTATTCTTATCCAAATTCACATTATTCCCGGATATCATTTTAGCCCTGGGAATCCCCTGCAACGTAATTTTCTAAGTCATTTACTGTACTACGAGCTAGATGCAGTTTGTAATTCAGTATAGTGCATTCTGTTTTCTGTATTCTGCAGTCCAATACAAAACTAAAAGAAAGCAAGAAAGGATGCTGACTCTTATTCGCAGCCAACAACAACAACAACAACAACAACCTCCTGCAAATAGCAAAGTGCTTTTTCTCAGCAATTCTTTATAGTTTTCAAAAAAGTGGGGGGCAATTACCCCGGTTGCCCCCCCCCCCCAGCTCCGCGGCCCTTGCATGCGGACGCTATGGCCGATTATTGGACACCTTTAAGGTTCAGTGCATATGCTACAACTTTGGTTGATGAGATTTTTGGGTTTGTTTGTTTGTTTCCTGACTCTTGTCGGCTTTTACTAAATGATTTTCATCCTCGTTTTTGCACCTCTCGCCTGTACAACCATGATACAATTTTACATATTGTAAGCAATATTGTTTCTATCAAACTGACATGGAAATATTTACTGATTTACTTTCAATACACCTGTACCATTCTAGAGCTGTATTTTGAGTGGTTACATTACACAGTACCAACTTTTGTTTGCAGGGTTAAGTTGAGGTTATGTTCATTATCCTATTGCTATCTCATCCAATCGTTTGTTTCGTTTCGATCAGTACAACCTGGCTCCTTACTTTCGTCAAACTACTTACTTTATTATCTTTCAGTGGATGAACTAGCCTTGTTCAAGCTGCACAAGTATTGGGACTGGAAGTTTCTTCTGTCGCAGTACGCGCCAGTTGTCATTCAGCATAAGTCATCAGGATTGTGTGTGAAACTCAAGAACGAAACATTTGTACTTGAGGTAATAATATTGTGAACGTGAATTAAATATCAGACTATATTTTACATTTCATTCATTATGACATGTATATCATACCACACCTCACCACACCATACCGCAGTGTACCTTATTATACTGTGTCATACTGGTCATACCATACCATACCATACTGTTGACGTACACTTCATACATTATGACATGTATGTCATACCACACAACACCACACCATTCCGTAGTGTACCTTATTATATTGTGTCATACTGGTCATATCATATTGTATACGTACATTTCAGAGATTACATGATATAATGTGAAATGCCCTGTCATGTCATATCATATCGTTTCGTGTTATTTCACACCACACCAAACCATAACACACCATAGTATACTATCTCATACTACACCAATTCCATCCCAGCCCATACCATACTAACCCAAACATAACCAATATTATATCATGCCATACCAAAACACTCCCTGCCGTAGCAAAGTATTTAACGTATCATTCCGTAACAAACCAATACCATACAATGTCATACCATGCCAAAACATTCCACACCATATAAAACCATACCATACCAGACCACACCACAACGTTCCGTACCATACCATACGATACCATTCCATAACAAACCAAATCAGCCTTACCATATACTGTTTTGTACCATACTATACTTTAACGTACCATACTGTACCACATCATATCGTACTAGTTATGCAGTACTATACCGTACGACACCTTACCAAACCATACTATTCCGTACTGTACTTTACCATACCATGAAGTACCATACTATACTATACCACACCATACCATACCATACCATACCATGCGTAACTGACCATAATATACCATACCATACTATAAACTAATTGCGATTCTGAGCCATCAATTCCACATTATATTGCGGCTAGTTGGGAGAAAATATACTCCGTATTGGCGGAGTCGCGAAGCGAAGAAGCGATTTTTTATCAATTTGAAAATAAGAGAGGTAAAATATGGTAAAAACAAGCTTGATCGAGTTATAAAATCACATTACGTATCACGTTTCCATAGGAACCGCTGTAGTCTTTGGCTCGAGCGGCATTTTCAAAATTTTTGTCGACATTCGCTTGTTCATTTCTACCTAAAACCATTGTTCAATTTCGGAATTTTTTTAATACTGGACTGAGAATGTCAGAGTGGATAGACAGCTACGACGACTTGCCGTGTTTTGATACTTGCGCCTTCTTAGTCGAAGAAAACAAACTACTCAAGACGTTGAGCGAAGACGGTGACACGACGAGCGAAGAGAACATAAACAACAGCAATGCAGAAACAAGCTCGGCAGACAATTTTTGTATGGTTACCATGGAGGGCGAAATTGAAGAATTCACAAGTAAACAACAAGCATTTAACACCGAGACGGCTGTACGCCGACTGAAGTCTTGGTATCAAGTGCGATACGGAAACACACTTTTTAAAACTGTCTAAAGTTTTAAAGAAGTGACATATACTTTTGAACTTTGTAATCATTCCTCGATCAGGTTCCAGTCATTTTGGTTATCTGGAATAAGTAGAAGAGCTTGTTGCTGCTATTTTAGCAATAAAAAGGAGAAAACGAAATTTTCACTGCACGTGTTTGATGAATTGAATGAAATCGGGTCGAGTGGGCGCAATGATCCGTTTCAAAATTCAAACACAAGAAACTCTTGCAGTGCAAACTGCCTATCAATCAAAGACTTTTTGGCCAATCACGCGCGGTAATTCTGAGCCGCAATTCCACATTATATTGCGGCCTTCTCTTCGAGCAAAATGTTAACTGAATCGCGATACCATTCCATACTATACCATACTGACCATGATTACTATACAGTACCGTACCAGACCATACCGTACCGTACCATACCATACCGTACCATACCATACTCTACCATACCGTACCGTACCTTACCAAATTAACAATACCTTACCGTACAATACCTTACCTTTCCGTACCGTACCACACCATGTTATCATACTGTACCATACTTTACCAAACAATAACTTACCGTACAATATTTTACCGTACTATACTATACTGTACTGTACTGTACTGTACTGTACTATACTATACTATACTATAATATACTATACTATACTTTACTATACTATACTATACTATACTATACTATACTATACTATACTATACTATACTATACTATACTATACTATACTATACTATGCTATGCTATGCTATACTATACTATACTATACTATACTATACTATACAATACTATACTATACTATTCAATACAGTACAATACCTACTTCAACTACAAACTAAAATTATAATATTATGTTTTCCTCTTGCCAAGTTAACGTTATGGTTTTATCGCGGTTACCTTTTTGATATGACTCTACCTCCAGTGCAAACAGTCTAGCCCTTTGAAATACTTATGCTCTGATCGAATTACTCCGAAACTGTCGAAACTGTGTTCAGCTATCTTAACATCTTCCCAGCAAAAGAAACTTAGGATCCCGACCAAACCATCTTTTCAAAATGTACGTTATCTCTTATCAAACTTGCAGGAAATTCCAAACCTTGATGAGGTACCGAGTGATAGTCCTTTTGTGTTCAGAAGAAAGGAAATTGAGGAACATGGCAACCTGGTGGCTTTTTTTGGCAAAAACCACGAGACCAACTCCTACATCAGCTTTGACAACGTTGATGGCGCACCAGCCAGAGCTGTGGGAGATGATCAGCCTAATATTCAGTTGACCGTCTTCTACAAATGATTTCTGACTGCGCTGAATTTCCCAAGAGCAAGATTCAGCAAGATGCGAGTGCTTTATCAGTGAGATAATGAAAATCAATTTATGGACTTATCACGATAGTGGCAAGTTTCCTGTCGCTGCTATTTAACCGATAGCATTGTTACTATATATAATAGAGCTCTGTGAGCGTAACGAACTGAGATATTAACACTCCGGGAGCTGACGGTTCCCAGACAATTTTTGTATTAACTTTGCTTTGCTAGAAAACTTAAAAAAATTCTATATCAGATATAGTGATTTAAATGTGTTAAGGTGACTTATAATTAAGTCGATTCGTTTTTGAAAACTTTTAGAAAGTTAAGATGTTATGGAACACTACAAAAGTATGCACATGTGCAATAATTATTTGATTTGCAATGTTATATGTACATTCTATACACAAAATAAAAAGTATGATAGACTTTTTTAGCAAACTGTTTTTCTTGTCGCTGCGAGGCGTTAAATTGGTTGTTGTGTTAACCCGATTATTAAGTTAAAGCTCAGAGTGACGTAGAAGCTAGCCAGCATGCCCTGCAGTCCCTGGCCTAATAAACTTCAACTGCAAACTTTAAACTTGTATTTTCGTGCTGCAAGGATTCCGTTGACACTTTATGCATCAGCTGCATTCTTGTAAAAGCCTAACCATATATAAAAATAATAATAATAATAATAATAATAATAATAATAATAACAATAATAATGGTAATAATAACGACGGTGATAAAAACAATAATAATAACGATAATAATGGTGATAACGTTATTGATGGTGATGATGATGACAGTGAGAAAATAGTGATAATGATAATGGTAACGATATTATGATATAGATAATGATAATAAAATTAATAATAATGATAGTAATGATGATATTGATATTGTAATGACAGCCGTGATGTTATAAATCATAATGAAAAGGATAAATGTATTATACAGTATATCTGTAAGAACATTGAGGCAAGGTTGGTTTTGTTCTAAATGAAAATCGATTTCCAATTTTTGCAGATCCTTGTTTACCAACAGTAGTTAATTATTGTTGGTACTTATAATTTTGTGCTACGTTTCCGGTTTTTCCATATTTGCCTCCGCTTCGTCACGTGTAAGCCGCAACGGCCGGGTTGTCGGCTGCATGGGCGCCGAACGATGTTCTTAGCCTGACTTTCAGACTCTTGCCTCGGGTCTCGGTGGGCGCTTGAGAGGCGAGTTAAGCACGTCAGGGCCTATTAAATGCTCCGGCGTGACGTAGGTTCATGCATAAATTCGAATAAGTTTGTCACTCTTCTCGACCAATCAGAAACGCGCTGACAGGACTTTTCGACATCTCGGGTAAAATGATGCGTCTCTTGGCGTCGCCTCGAGGATGAAAACTTTTATCCTCGAATTTGATTGGTTGAACAGCGTAAACAGAGTGACGTCACACCGGAGCATAAGGCTCTAAAGTGCACAGACTCGTCTCTCAAGCGCCCCACCGGGAACCGCCGAGGTAAGAGCCTGGAACTAGGGCTGTGCTATTTTTGGTAGCTTATAAGAAAAGTTATGTTTTTGACAAGGTAAGGTTGTAAGAGAATAGAGGTGGCTAAATTTTTCAAGATTGCGTCTTGAAATCCAACTTTTAGAGCAAAAGTTTGTATGAAATATGTAACTTTTATGCGACTGACCTATCACAAGGGAGAAAGAAAAGAAAGATAAGCAAACCTGGTGCCGGTGTGATAAAAAAAAACCTTTTAAAAGTCAAAACTGTTGTATATATTTTTTTGCTTTTTGACATGTCCTTTGGGGACGTATTCTTCACAGTATCGGCCAACTTGCGCACTTCCGGGCTGGAGACATGAAGACGAGGCTGGTGGCCACGTACACACGCGCACAGAAAATTCACCTTGCTGCGCATAAAGGAAGTAGAACCGCTGATCGCTGATGTGAAAGCAACTAGTTTGTTGAGAAAGAAAATGCAAAATGTGAAATAACGGGAACTTTCTTATTATTGGGGTGTATCTCTTTCTACAAACAGATACTATTTTAGTCCCACTTTTTGGCCTGAGCAGACTTGGATTGCGGGATTTGCACCGCCGATGGCGGCAATCGTAAGTTTTGAGTTGCTCGACTTCTATCATTTACGTAATGATATAAAACTTGAGGCAGGTCACCTGCGTATTACAAGTCTGGCGATTGTCCAGCTACAAAGATCAAAATTATCGGTAATGAGAAAGGAAATGAGATCTCCAGTTGGCTAGAATAGGGCTTATAATCACAATCCCTTGGAATAGCTTTTGTTTCAAGTTATATTGGTATTAATAATTATACTAATACTTTCTCGATTTGTTTAATTGTTGTTTTCGATGACAATATTGTTTTTGAAAAAGCCAAACAAAGCGTTGCAAGGTTTTATAAATCTTTCGTTTTGTGCTGCTCTTTCATCACGTACGGTTTCAGGCCGAAGCTCTGAA
Source organism: Parazoanthus swiftii (assembly GCA_025403585.1). NCBI lineage: Eukaryota > Metazoa > Cnidaria > Anthozoa > Zoantharia > Parazoanthidae > Parazoanthus > Parazoanthus swiftii. Next base: position 8,999 of record JAOBYE010219877.1, on the reverse strand, counting down.
ACAAACTGTTTGTTGGCCTTGAAACAAAATTGTTTGTTGCAAACTGTGTACGTCGAATCCTAGAGTGACACTACCATTATTAATATAAACACCTTTCATTGTAATGATGTGGTTCAGTGTTCGTTGGTCTTTGAGTTCAGCATTCCAAAGCCAAAACTTCAGGAGACATTACAACCCTTTGACAGAATGTGCTCTTTAGTACCACTTGTAAATGCTGACAGTGTATTTGGGTGTTTGTTTGGCCAGGAATTTTTGGTTGTTGAATGAATGAATGAATGGGTATGTAATACTGAAATGCCTACAGTTGTCAGTCACTCACTGGGGTGTGGTGAAATGAAAAATGAAAGGGTCAGATAAGAAGACCCAGTTATTCAAAACCAGGAACTGGATAAAAGTGGTAACATTTTGACAGATCATTATGAGGATTTATTGAAACACAATCAAGAAATGCAATGACTTGAACCAGAAACAACAGTCTGAATCTGTTACAAATGAAGCAAAATTAGTTAGCACTGTTCTACTTTTGAACATTCTGACCCAGAGAAATAGCTGGCAACTCCTTGTCAAATTTCTACCCAGTTCAAATCTCTACCTAGTTCAATCTATTCAAACTCTTTTGCATAGAAAATAACAATAAAACAAATGGATTTTACAGAAAATGTAAGAGAAAATAAGATATCCACATGTAAAGTTGTTGTAGTCCCAGCTGCTAAAGGCCCTAACTGCTACAGGTACAATTCATATAGTCAGCACTTGCTATTTTATTTACTATTAAACAGACTGCTTTCAGTGCCCTGTCAACATATTTTGTTGGCAATAGCAGAGCAGTTTGTACTTCCACATTCACATTTCTCTATAAAACTCAAAATGTTTGCTTTTTACATTGTATTATTTGAGTTAGACAAGTCTGACAAGTTACATGTCAGCTTGATAATAATAATAATAATAATAGTTCCGTTTGGTAAAATACATTTATATAAGATAAGTTACTATTTATAATTATTACTAAAAGTGCTTTTAAAAGATTTGATATTACATTCTTTTTTGCAATAAAATTGAAAATTAGTGATTTCACTTAATTATTTAGAAAGATCATATTTATAAAAATGCAGTTATAAAAAATGAAGTTTCACATGAATATCTTATGTTTGATAGTTATTAAGCATTTCTTGTTTTGAGCCTTAGACCTTCAGTGCACCTGTGAACACCGTAAAGACGCCTAGTGTCCAGAGTTATCTTAATATGTTTTAAACACCAAAGGTGTCAAGAGGCGTCTAAACATGTTTAGGAGTGTTCTGAACACTGCAAGACATCTCTGGTGTCAATAATTATTGTCTAAATTTCTCCAGAAGCATTTCTACAAGTATTTAGAAGTGTCTAGTCACCTCTGGATACCTTTCGGCACCTCTGGTCTCCCAAAGTGTCCAGATATGCCCACAGGTGCCTGGAAGTGTCCAAAGGTATCTATGGACACCTACAGTGTATATAGATATACATGTAGCTAGACATTTCTGGACATCTTATGACACCTCTTAATACCAGATGGGTCTAGACACCTGGAAATGCTTGGATGCACTTCAAGACACCTCTCTAAGTGTGTATCAACTTGACTGTGCACTCTTGCAAATTTTGTGTGTACACTGTACTCAGATCACCAAGCAATCAAATGGGTCAGGCCTGGGCTAATAATTAGTAAAAATGAACGTTTTCATAGAGATTGATAAATTATATAAGACAGAAAGTTTCAAGATTTAATTTATTTAATACATGCATATGTAAAGAAATTTTGATTCTGTTTAATTTTAATTATACTTTATCCCTTTTAGGCCGCACCTTTTTTAATCTTTAGGTTTACAGATCCTCCTCAGACACCTAAATTTCCAAGTTTGGGGGGAAAAAAATAAGTTAAGATTTTCCATTTTTCATTTATGTTCTACATTTCCTTTTGGTTTTGGATTTTAATTCTGATGAATCAGGGTCTATCACATTCCTGCCTTGTTACAGTATTTCAAAAAGGCTTCCCAGTAAAGAAGATAAAAGAGATAACATTGTTTTGGCCATCAATGCAGTAAAGAAACTTTTGAATGATTGTGAAAATATAAAATGAACCTGAATTTTATTTTTTCTTCGCTTCACTCTTCAAAACAACTTATAAACCTAAAAATAAAAAAAAATATGGTCTTATTGACTCACTCATTTTTTCTCATGTGGGATGCAGATTGTTCCTTTTCAGCACAAGAGAGGCAGCAGATGCTAGTTTGCTATCTCCTTTATGTGGCTTGCAATAATCATCTGATTGCCTGTCTGAGATGTATCAGTCTGAATCAATAGAAAAAAAGTAGGTATTAAGTTATAATAGTTTTAAAAATTGTTTGCTCTAGAATGACCAGAGCTTAGCCACTGGTGCTGCCATGTTTGAGGCTGTGGAAGAGCCGCTAGGAGCTGGCAAAGTACAAGGTACTGTTCAAGATGCCAAGCCTAAAGGGGTTTCATCACCTGCCACAGGCAAACCACAAGGAAAGGTATTTTAAAATAATTACTATTGATGGTAAAGAACACACTGTATGAAATGGTTATCCATACAGTCATGTAACATTACCTGATGTCAAATCATGAGCAGGAGACTTAGTTTAGGGAATTCCTGATGTGTAGCGGAGTGATTATCCAGTGAATTACATTGTAAGTGTTCAAGTGTTGACATCACAAGCTACAGTCCATGTGCATGGTGTTTGTACCCACGAGCGTAACATGAACCGTTTGAACAGTCTTCCTTTCTCATAGGACGTTTAACCGTTCTCGGAGAACGGTATGTTAACTACAAACTGTTTTGACCATTCTTCATACCTTTCATACTGTCCGTAGAACCATTTGAACCGTCCCCACAACCGTTCACAATTCTCGGAGAACGGTATGCAAACTACGAACTGTTCTGACCATTCTTCATGCCTTCCACACCGTCCCCACAACCGTTCACAACATTCATATACATCCAAAAGGAAATATTTTTACTAGCACCGCTCGTAGAACCATTTATACCATCCTCATGCGATCAGGACTTGATCATGATATCCGAAACAAAATCTAATAGGTTCTTTCACATGTTATATGAAATTATCAGTTGATATATTAGTCACACATGTATCGTAGTATTTTATTCGTCTTTAATTGACTTGCTTTTAAAAATGTATTCAAAAGATTTTTACAGGTTGTCTCTTGAACAGTAAATAAGTTGAGGTCGGTAAATATGGTGTAAATATACATGTAACCACGTAGGAGTTCTGAAGGGCATAATAGAGAGAAACATTGGCCTTGTGTGCTATTTATTTTGTACTGCGAAATTTTCGTCAATCTTTAACATTTGGCAGTTTTTAAGCCAGTGGACTCGACAGAAAATAAAAGGTTGTACTAATAGCATCGCGCAAAAGCAATTTTCAAATTAAAGACATAAACTACTCACAGTAATATTCGTTAATACGTGATCATGCAGGAAATACTTTGGCTTTGCTGGATGTTGCTGGTAGAGCTGCTGGCGGCTGTTTACTTGCGGCTTTTTGTTGCACTTTCTTTTGTCGCTCCTTCTGCTTCGCAAGCCGCCATTTTTGTCTCATTGATTCACTTTCTGGATTTTGTTCTTGCTGATGACTTTGTTGTTGTGACCTCTTCTTTTCCTTGTCAAGTTCTAGTTTGTTTCTTCGTGCCCCACTGATTTTGGCCTTATTCTTATTGTACGCTTGGGAGTGGGGTATACTTCCTAGAAATAGTCTAATGGGGTGTGCCACTCCAGTAGATGGAATTGCGTTTTTATGACTGGATTAATTATATTGGGGTTGCATTTCCAGTCCTATAGACTGAGGTAACTACAGTAGAATGAGGTTGCTCATTTATAGGATTTTGGAGGTAACAAATTTCTGGCAATTGATAAGATGGAGTCAGTTATAAAATGTATGACCTGTATAATCATGTACTATCAGTTTAAAAAGTTATGTTTCTTACACACAGCTTGACAGCCTTGCAAGAGAGGAGTTGATCAAGTATATCAGAAAGCAAGCTGCTGTAGTGAAACAGGCTAAGGGAAAGTGTGATGGTACTGACAGTAAAGTTTGCTTTTTCAAGTTCACAAAATTTGCAAATTATTTGTTATGACAACTTCTTTCTGGTAATTTTTAAATAAGCTGTTATACATACATGTGTGTGTTCATTTATCTTTTCAATTGTTGTTCTTTTTTTCTTCAGTTGGTACTTTGTGTAATTGGAGTAACAAATCAAATGATCTAGTTACATAAATATAAAAAAATTAAAACATGTACATGATTTTATGATTTAATTGTTTATATGATGCATTTTGAAAGAACAGTGCATGTACATACATGATTGTACAATGCACACTTTTAGAAAATTAATAAAAATAGATTAACTATTACATAACGTAGTCTGATTTGCTTGTCTTTTATAAACTTTAATTAAGAAAATTATATAATAATTTGTTTTATAACAGAACTGTCAAATCAATTGGAAGAGGAAAGGAGAGAAATACAAAGATTGGAGCAAGAGAAGAAGACGTGGCTCTCCAGGGGGGTTCATGCTGAATTTGAAAAGAAAGATAAGGTCTGTGTTTTTTTTAGTTACTGACTATTCTAGTGAGTAGATGTCTTTGACTGATTTCTAACGTTTTGAAAATTAAAGTTATAATTTAACTGTACTTGCAGTCCGTAACTTCATTTTAAATGGAATGCATAAATTAACTAAAGATGTCGGATACACACACTGGGTCCTGTAAGTTACATGTATTTAATGGGTTTGGTCTTTATTGTTGTTATAATTATAATTATTAATAATAATTGCACCAGGTTCTAAAGAAAGAGAAAGAGTTAAAAATGGCTGCTGAGTTGGGGAAGAGAATGCTTGAAGAGAATGATGATTTGAGGATAAGATTTGACCAGTTACAGGATGATCATGAGGATTCAGTAAAAGTAAGCACAAACTAACTTGAATACAACTTTTATTTGATAGATTTCTTTTATTAACAATTTTTAAAAAAATAACTGAGTTAAAAGCTTAAAAATATAATAAAAAATTATTTAGAATATTGAAAAGATCATTGAAATCACTAAAATATAGATAGAAGCTAAATTGTATATTAAAAGTTTAAAAACATTTTTTACTAAAAGTCATCATCAGTCAGAATACTCAGGAGGGAATTTGAAGGATTTTTTTGGGTCTGAATTGTTGGCCAAAGAGATTTTTTTGGGTCTTTGATAGTTGTCAGGAATTTTTAGGTTACAAGAAAAAACACATGGTTTTTTGGGTATTGTATTTTTCATCAGCTGAAATCAACAATATAACATAAGCACAAATTACTGTCTGTGTGGTATTACAGGATATTTCCGAGATTATAATCCATTTGAAAAGTAATTACCACTCCACACGCATCTAAGATATGACAATCCAGAAATAAATATTTTATTAGTAGTTTTTCGGGTATAAAATATGAACCTTTGTCAGACCCCCTTGTCATTGAAATAATTATGTGAATGGGGCTCCTGGGTGTCAAATATTCAGTCACTCAAATTGTTGAAAAGTACAGTAATTACCACTCCACACACATCTAAGGATGTGACAATCCAGAGATAAAATTAATATTCAATAGTTTTTCGGGTATAAAATATGAACCTTTGTCAGACCCCCCCTGTCATTGAAATAATTATGTGAATGGGGCTCCTGGCCTGGGTCTCAAATGTTTAGTCACTCAAATTGCTGAAAGTTAATTACACTGTAAAAAGCATTAAAAAATATTTTAAATATCGTTCAAACAATAGTTAAAAAATAATTATAGTGAGTCAAAATGCATAGTGCTAAAATCTTCCAAAAATGAGGACTTCCTAGTTACCTATAATGTTATTGACTCTTGAAAAAGTTCTGATTCACTGTAAACCTAAAATAATAAATTGTAGCTAGTAAGATCAAGCATTTTTTAGTTTATAAATACAATCAATGATAGAATATCTACAGGACAGGTACTTTGTGAAGAAATTAAGCTACAATGTACATAGTTTTATGATTGTGTACATTTAACTAGCATTTGTGCTCACAGGGCCACCTGAAAACACTCTCCCTGGTTTATTCAATGTTGTATTTCTTAGTTTCGGTCCATAATTCTGATTATAGTTTCTTCTAGGCTTATAAATACTGTATAAAGTGGGCCAATCAATTAATGGACACATGCCAGAGACTTTAATTTTGGGGCGATTATTTTTGAGGGAGGAGTATTTTTATCTTTTATATAATTTTCTTAATAATAAACTACAAACTCCCAGGAGCTGGGAGAGGAGCTGTCATGTGTGATAGAGGAGAGGGATCACCTTCACCAGGCTCTCAAGGCTCTACAAGATGATCACCAAAAGGTTTCAAAACAAGCAAAGGTTTGTGGAGTTTTTTGCTATTAAACATAACAGTTACCTTTAAAGGGGAAACTAAGTTTTGAATAAAATGTCAGCCAGCAGTGGATATATAAATGGTCCTTTCCCTACTCCTTTTGTTGGGCATGTAATATACAATTGAAAAGGTTGGTGCAAAAACTGCCCAAGTGACGATGTGAAAACACACCCGAGAAGCTAGAGAAGCACTTGGCCATGGCTTCACCTCGTGCTACTCAAACACTTCTCTTGTGCTCTCCCAACTTAGATGCTAGATGCACACTAAGCATGGCCCATTTCTTAAATAGTTTAACACCAGCAAGTATTTAAAAAAAGGCTTCAAACTTTGTTGCAAATATATGAATAAATGATGTGCTTGCATAATTATACTCCAGGGCCTGGTTGTTCAAAGCTCGATTAATGCTAATACATCAAGTTAACTTAGTCTATAGGTTTTATTAAGAGTTAACCCAGGATTAGTACTATTTAATTGGGCTTTGAACAACTGGGCCCCAAACAACTTTGACACATCTCAACAGTGAAAGGCACAATCAGTTTGTACAAGGTCCACCCTCACATTTGTCTTAGATGCTGTTGCACAACTTAACATCGGCAAATAAATTAGAAACTGAAAGACAAATCACAGATTGAAGTGCTAGACACCAAATTAGTTTCTCCAGGACCTTCAGTTTTGCTCCGGCAGACTGAACTTTTTAAAACAATCATACTATTTTCATGTATGTAGTATGAGGGGAGGATTAGACCATGCATTTCTGTTTAGACTACACAATTGTGTAAGAAGCTAAATTATTTTGCTACTGTGTTTTTCTTAACTTGGCCGGTACACCGGTAAATTGTACCGACTTTCCCAGGTGACTGTACCGCCTTTCCTCAGCAGTGACATCTGGCAGTTTTTTAAAAGTTTCCAAAGACAACAGCTAAATTCAATACAATTCTGACCTGTATTTATCAAAATTGTAAAATAGCGCTGTTGATCGATCATATCCATATGTAAATAGCACTTTATAAGTATTAAAATACTATTATTATTATTATTATTATTATTATTATTATTATTATTATTATTATTATTACTGTGATTAATTAACTAGAACTTAATGTTCTGGGAAAAATATCCCCAGCCAGACCCTCTCAATTTCGACGCTCAGTGACCTTAAACCAAGGTGTACCTTTTTTCCCACTCAGTGTACCCCATTTCCCAAACCTCAAGAAAAACACTGTGCTATCAGAGACAGTCATGCCTTTCTCTTTGTTTTCGAAACTTTTGATGCCCTTGAAGGTGTTGAGTAATTTTTGACACTATATCTGCACATAGTACAGTGGCTAAGGTTATTGGATGTGGTCTGATTGATTTTAGTCAGTAGACATGTTGATTAATTATGGTAAATATTTTTTCCTATGGATATCCAATACCTGTAAAGGTATAATACTTGTACATGTACATTCAAGTAGATCTTCATGTACCAGTAAATGTAAATCCTGCAATACAATGGTATTTTTAATATAATTATTGTTATTTACCAAAAGCAACTTTTTTTGGACTCTCCTTTAATTGTTTAGTTGTCAGTAATTAATCAGAAGAATAAGTTTAACATCAAAATGTTTCTGGTACATCTAAAATTAACCAGGAGTACAAGAGAGTTATTGAAGAACAAGCTGCAGATTATGACAAGGAACAAGAGCAGTTTCAGACTGACAACCAGATGCTTTTGCAGAAAATTCAGGTATTTCTACAAATCTGTCAAGCAAATGCTGTGTTATTGAACACTGAACATGCATTCATTTTGTCAAATTAATCTTTGTAGAACCTTCAGTTGGAGAGAGAGGAAAACCGAATGACTCTTGAAAAGTTGGAGCAAGAACGCAATCAGCTTCTGCAAAACTGTCAGGTTTGAACCATTCACAATCTTTCTGATATCTGTGGACATCATTGTTCAACACTGTGGAGGTCTGAGTAGGGGAAGGGGTGAGAAGGATGGAAAGCATCACAGAACAGAGCTGGAAAATGGTTGAAAGGGGCAGTAATAATGCAAAATAATAATGATAACTAGCAATAGTGATAGTTACATACATGTATAATTGTGATAACATTAATTTAATAATGATAGTAATAAATATAAATGATAACAAATGTGATAATAATTATAATAATAATAAGGTTGGATCCCCTAATTTTCAATGTTTCAAAGCTACAAAGTTGTGTTCTGAAGGTATTCTGTTAGTCTACCAATGTTACAATGTACACCTATACTGTATTAACTATTATTTGACTGTGTAGTTATTCAGTTAAGAACCTTGAAATCCATGTGGTATGTGGTGCATTATTTTAAAAGTGCCTGATAGTAGATGTACATACTGGTGTGCAGAACTCTAAGATACGAATTACGTTGACCAAGTATGTTAACTTCATATTTTCTTTTTTTTTAATCATGTGAAACAAAAACTTTTGTGACCTGTAGTTACTGTACAGTCATTGATCTAATGCAACAAAAAAAATTATCAATTCTTAGTTCTCGCGAGAAAAAAACGGATAAAGCAGATTTTATGTGGCAAAACATAGGCAGT
>JAOBYE010219766.1:0-17004 GCA_025403585.1 Parazoanthus swiftii | reverse complement strand
AACGGTTTCAACATTGTTGTTCGATAAAATCGAATGGATGTTGAAGCAAATGTTGAAACCGTTTGCGCGGGGCTTAACACAAAGGACGACTTGACAAGTTACCAATTGAATATGCGGGGTATTTATATAATCTTTGAGATCTTACACACGTCAAACGCACGAATACATAACTTTTTTTACAAAACCTTACACGTTTGTTGGGAAAAAGTAATACGTTAGCTTGGTTTATAGCGATAACTACGGCCACTGGGTTCGTACTCTTTCGACCTTGTGAAATTCCATGACTTTAGCAGTTTTCCACGACCTAATATGACCATCTGTTTCTTTGCAATATATGTAACACTGTCCTCGATATGAAATTTCCCAGCACAGTGAAGAAAACAGTTAGTCTTGAGAAAATACTTATATGTATTTACCAATATGTCTAATATCACTGGAATCTAGCTTTCCGACGAGTTTCTGTTTCGTCTCACTCATTTAAGTTAACTAACCCATGTTTGATACAGCAATTTTCATTTTCCATGACTTTCCGTGACATAAATCAAAATTCCATGACTTTCCAGGCCTGGAAAACGAATCTGTCAAATTCCACGACTTTCCAGGTTTTCCATGACGGGTCAGACTAGAACGGTATTGTTAGATGGATCAAGTTTCATTCGACTCTATATAATTTGCCCCATTGACCACTAACATTAACTTCCAGTCGAGGTCAAACTCCTAGTTCTCATACATTTGCTGTGTTTTGGCCCTACTGGCCTCGACCCGATGCTTTTGTTCATGGCCAATGAAGCACATAATGAAAGTGGTCTATATTTGTTTGCAAGATACCTTCTAAAATCTCATTACGGTGCGAGTCATTCCATAACGAGTTCATCCCAGTCGTCGCACCGGATCGAAATGTTCGTTCCGGAACAAAATCTGACCGCACGTTTCACAAATATCATGTAAAGGAGATACACGCTCAAGCCGGTACGAAATTAGGCAAGTGAATGGATTGGTTGGGCTGATTTTCGATTCGCCGATGTTTTTTCCGCTTTGTTCCAGCATGAGAAGTTCTATGTAAAGCTGAACTAAATATACGTGCAATATATGTGCCGTATCGTAATGAAACTCATTCCGGTATATCATATGAACATCATCTTAGTCATAAAACTATACCATTTTGGCTATAATTGAAGCTCCCAAGACACATGTTCTAGAACCGTAAATGTAATATTATAATCTAAATACAATAAGTTAGAAACATTGACAGACGGAACTCCACAAGTCTGGTTTGCAAAGGTCCGACACTCGAATAAAATATAGCGTGCACAGAGCGGAAAAAGGGCCATACACCGTTTTATGACTTGCTCGCGTATTGCAAAAGTTATGTCAAAATTTCCAATGTCTTTCATTTGCTACCAAACTACTATGACCCTAAACTTCTCACAAAACACAAACACGACTGCCAAAAACGGTGGAAAATGTTAAGCTTGGTTCACACTTGCGACATAATAACATAACACCCTTTCGTCACAAGTGTGAACCATTAAGCTTTAGTAACTAAAGATTAACAATCTCAAATTTAGAAGCAGTATTTCTAAAACTGCCGTCCTCAAGTTCTTGTTATATCTGATGTATAGATCTGCTTTTTGTTTTTTTTGGTTACCAAAACCTAGAAAAGTGAGGCCATTTTTCCGCTCTGCCCATTGTATGTTTAACACAGTAAAGCAACTTAGCCACCACAGGCCGCCCAATCTTGTATTGTGTTATCTAAAGCCCGTCGAGTGCCGCGCTGATTCATTCATAAAACTGATTCAGATTTGCTTTAAGTTTGTGACATCTTTCTTATTTCAATCATTGCTGAAAAGAGCAACTGCTTTCAAAAATATGTTAGTCACACAATCCGTGTTAACTGAAAGTGTGCAATAAATACATTACTTCAGTGTTTAGAACACAGATTCAAATGTAAGACTCTTCTTTGTAAATCTCATTGCAAAGTTAGTCCCAAACATTTGAAGCATAACTGTTTAAATAAAGTTGTTTCGATGAAAGAGAGATTGGGCGACCTGACAAGTAAGTTAAGGTGACAACCGATACTACTGCAGAACAGTATCCATGACAACCATTAAATGGGTTGTTTCACTGTTTCTCGGATTGTTGAACTGATATATTTTTGTTAAAGTAAAACAATTATATCGTAAACCAAATCCATTTGGGACTAACGTTTTCCAATGAAGTTTTAAAAACATTTAAAACAGTTTGTATACACGCTTCAATGGTCTTCGTATTTACTGAGACATCTTTAATTGCTACGAAGCATTTTCTTGGTAAAACAGATTCAATAAAATGTCTGGAAGTATCGCAACCTTTGTGATTGTATAACAAAGCAGATTGAATATAAAATACGATAGCACAAAGGCAAAAAATTTTAGTAGTTAACTCCATAGATTTGCTTGGCTTACAAGTGAAACAGATGTCCAAATATTTTCGGTTGCAGCTCGAGTAAGACTAATTTCCTTTCAGTAAATGCTTCGAATTCTGCTAGTAAACGAATGTTCCTAAGCAACGAAATTCAGTTTCATTTGTAGAAAGACCCGAGTTAAGAGTTGGCACCTATCCATAAAGTTTTACTCGCCATTTACTCCTTGTTACAAAAAGCGCCTTTTATTGCTTGTGTCTTGTCAGCTCAGTGTTTCAAATAGTTTAGTGAAACAATTCATTCAGACAAGTCTATAGTTATGACCGACAACCGCGACTGAGTACCCCTTTTCTAATGGGCCCCATGTATGTCCTCAATTTATGTTTCTTTTGTCAATAGTCCGACCAGGTTTGTCCTCAAAAGTTGGTTTTTGTCAATAATTCAAAACAGAAATTGGCGCTGGCGAGGCTCCGAGAAACTGTGCATTCAACTAAAAAACTAAAAATAGATATCGATTTTTTTACAATATTTGCAAGTTTAACAGCTGAAACTGCATTTCTGTCCTTTTTTGAAAAAACCTTGGTTTATATACCGTTACAATAATTTTTGCAGCCAAAAAGTAGAAACAAGTTTTAGAAACTTGTGACCTGAAGTTTGCAAATTTGGTTCAAGAGTTGGCTTTTAGGAGACTCAGATGGCTTGTGAAGGGCCTACATGGAACAAGAAAACTGATGGTACCCAGCTCCCTTTGACTAACGTCACGTCGAAAAACGGGTTATATAAAGTTTAGCCAGCTTAACTTTGGCGTTCTAATCAGTCGAGGAGGGAAAAACGAGCAGAGGCGTAGCGAGCCGCGGAGGGATTGGGGAGAGGAAAAGCGGCTCGCTTCGCTTCGTCTGCTCGTTTTTCCCGTTGGCTGACTAGAACGCCAAAGTTACGCTGGCTATATAAAGTCTTGTTGATAAGTTACACAGTTGTACTGTAAGCATAACTCTCCCTGATGCTACGTCTCCTGAAGCTGGTTCTTGTCTCCTGAGAAACAGAGAGAAATGTATCAACAACTGGCACGAAAACACAACGAATTAAATAACCTGCAGATTTCATTTGGACGACATCATTTTAAAAAAAACTCATGCGCTTTAAAAAAATTAAGTGAAACTTGGATGATAACGTCATCTGAATAAATCATACAGGACAAATAACTATGTACAACAAAACTGATGGGTACAAAATTGCAGAGAAATGGAGTTAATTCAAACGAACGGAAGTGACGTTATAAGACAAAAGGAATTTAAGGAGAATGTAATTAATGAAACAATGTGGTGCGAAGTGGTGGTGGCGAAGTGAAGTACGATCGCGTGAAATGAAAGGAAATGAAGTGGATATGAAATACACGGTAGTCTCGAAGTCGGTTATCCCTCATCTCTCGCTATCTCGAACCGAACCCACTGGTTATCAAAAAATTTACTTTTCCCTAGAGGGCTCGAGATAGGTGACTATTATATGCAGGAAGTTTTGTTTCTAGAATTGAGGACATATCGGAATAACAACTGCGCATGCGTGTGAGCTAGTTAGAAAAAAAAAGCTGACAAAATTTCCAAGATGGCGTCTTGAAATCCAATTTTTAGAGAAAGTCTGTAACATTTTTTTTCGACCAAGAAACTGTACGACTGAACTTTTACATTGACGAAGAAAAGAAAGATAAGCAAACTTGGTGTGATAAAACCCTTAACTTTTGTATATTTTTCGTGCTTTTTGAAAATTGTGAGCCTGGTTGGCGTTTTTCCGACATGTCGATTTTTAGGCATCGGCGTCGGAGTAAGACAAACGTGTGGAGTGATAAACAAGAGCTAATTTCAGTAATCGTGTTTTCGACTCGAGGTTGAACAGAAGGATGAAATACACAATAGTTCCCGGTTATCTCGAACCCTCAAGAAAAAGAAAGAAATAGCGGGGAAACCAGAAACGGGAGCGAGAGATTCGAAACAACCGGGATAGATAGGAAGGAAGACTGTTGTAGGAACAAAAAGGTCTTTTAAAATCGTTTGTTGTACCAAATGAAATCTGCATGGCATTAAATTACATCTTACAAAAGGAAAAAGTCGTAAACTTAATGTTTCTTCTTCATTACAGTGACTGATTTCCATGCCTGAAGCAATTTATTTTAACATGCATTAACAATCATATTTACGAGATGGATTTTACATTAACGCATGCATACACAGTTTTCAACAATACTTTTGCTGCCTGACAGTCCTTTATTTGCCGTACAGATTCACCCATTAAGACATGACACTACCACAGCAAGATCCCTGGAAATAAACATGATTTAGCAAAATGGCATAGAAAATCAGAAAAAAGAGAAGAAAAGACCAGGAGACTTACTCTCCTGCTGGAACTCCTACCTCTGAGGGACCCCAGCACTTCATTGAACGCGTTGATCCACGCTAGCATTTCCGTGCTACTTTCTGCCTGCAACCATCACGAAACACCATCAATTACCATGAAACACCATCAGTCACTATCAGTCATCAGATATCAGTTATCGCAACATACAAGGTTGAAAAAAATTCAAGTAAAAAGCTGAATAAACTATAAACTGAACGATCACACGTATCAACAGCTAAGTCTTGTAATATACTTACTTGAATTAAAAATGTTCTGCTGGGTGTAACAACTTCAAATAAATTTTCTCTATGTCCTTCCGAGCTGTCAGAAATGGATGTAATTTATTTAGTCCTTTCAAGACCTACAATTCTCACACGTATATTTCTGAAACTTTACATAAATCAATTATGGGAACAAAATGATCAACGTGAAATGTGAAAACTTGGCATTTATATTCCTTCGCTCTAAATTGGTTCTCTTTACCGGGGTTTGCTTATCTCCAATGTACAAATGGGAAGGGGCGATTCGCTTACCGCTACCTTCCTTTACCCTTTTATTAGAAGCTTATAACGTGCAAAACTTGCAGTCTAATTAGTTAGTCCACTTTATAACGCATCGTCTGACAATTACCGTATTTACCCGATTAAGCGCCGCCACCGAATAAGCGCCGCACCCAAATGAGAGAACAGTTAGAGAACAGAACTCGCATTTAATGCGGCCGTAGCTGGCATTTTTATTCCATTTGTATTTAGTCATTTTTGAGACAAATAGACCAGTTTGGTATTTGAATCCTAAATTGTTGATGTTGTATTTGTTGTTTCATTGATCTCATTGTAAATTAGCAAAATAAATTCTCATTACAAAATAAATTCTCCTCACTTGCATTACAAAAGCTTCAGTTTCAAATAAGCGCCGTCCCCGAACAAGTGCCACATAGTATGTCCCAAAATAAGTAAACTGCTATTATTGTTGCTGTTATTAGTTTTTACTAAATAAAATTATATGAATCATTCAGTATTAAAATATCCTAATTTCCTTATAAAAATTAAAATTCAGGCCCACTTCTTGGAGTTTTATTATCTAACATTTTTAAATACAATTCACTGCAACACATTTCAGCACAATTTTAAATACAACAGTCATAATGTGGATAATAAGTTAGTATTCAGCTAAAACAGCTTATTAGTACAATTAATAACTTAAGGAAAAAATAGAATTTAACAAAGGTAATTAAAATAACTCTAGACTGAAGTACCTCATACTTTCTCGGACTTTTGAAATGTCAGTTGTCGGAACTGTTCTCAAAGGATCTTTGTCCTACACCAAGGAGACAAATTATAGTAACTGTTAGTTAAAAGTAAACCCTTTCCTGAGTCAAGTGTTTTATAAGGCCAATTCTTCTTCTCAATTTCAGCAGTACCACCTCATTTTGAGGCTCTTTCCTCTCCAGTAGTTCGAGAGAAAGTTGGGTGGAGTTTGCTCACATGGCACCCAGATTGTAGATACTACACGTGTACCAAATAAAATAAATGTGATAGGGGTGTTTAACATTATTTTTATTCATTTTTTTTTAGCTTGGAGAGAGGAAATAATGTATTGTTATCAATTGCACAAGTGAGTTAATTCTAGTACATAGCAAATGACCAGGCTCTACCAGGACTCTACTTCAGGAGAAGAAAGAGACTGGGAATGAATGTCAGTACAGTGTAGCAAAGCTTGACATGCAGATTCACGAACACAGGTAGATGACCTCTCTGGATGAGACACTAACTCATCACAAGCAGATGAGCTCTCTGGATGAGACACTAACTCATCACAAGTAGATGACCTCTCTGGATGAGACACTAAATCATCACAAGTAGATGACCTCTCTGGATGAGACACTAACTCATCACAAGTAGATGACCTCTCTGGATGAGACACTAACTCATCACAGGTTAGCTCTGGGTTCACATTAACCCCTCACAATGTATATTTGATGCACAGAAATTGAACAAAATCTAAAAAGGATGCACAAATTTCATACTCCTCAGGCCCATAGGCAGGATAATTGTTGGGGGGGGGGGTGCAAGTTTCGATTTATGGTTGCATGAACTGTTACGATAAACCTATTTGGGGTTTTTCATCGTCTTATTAAACCTCCAAATGCAGATCTTTTTGGGTCTGTGGGGGGAAGGGGGTGCACAGATTAGATCAGAAGAAAGCTGAAGCAAACACTGGCCAGGAGTCACCGAGTACTGGGAACTCTATTCCCAAGCCACACACTAACCAACTAAGCTACAGGGTATGCCTGCTTCTATTATACAGTACAGCAAGAAATTGAGAAGAACATTACTGAAACTTGCCTTTTCTTTTTCATAATATGTTAATTTCATAAGATCCAACTTAAAATATCTTTTTTTCCAATTCTTCACCTAGAAAGAGAGAATAAGTCATTGTTAATTACAACATAACTATGTAAATTGACCCCATTGGTGCCATCTTTTCACCCTGTCAACAAAATGAATATTAATGACATCAGTACGAGTGTCCCTTTTAATTGGTTAATTTCAATCATGTGACCCTCTGGCATGCAGTACAGTATTAAAATCTTCATAAATATTACCTAAAGTTTTATATTATGAGCTTTTAGATTTTATTTACATACATAATTATTATAAAATTTATAATTATACAAAACAATACAGTTTACAGTATATGTAGTACATGACTTTTTAGTTATATAAATAATAAATAATATAATATATACTGTCTAGTATTAGAAATAATAATTATATACATGTAGATAGATGGTTAGATATTTATGGACAATGAGTAGACCCTTTAGAAAAGAAATTGCAACAGCCAGTATGAAAACACAAAATTATTTTAGTATTTAGAGAAAAGCCTTAAAGTTGTAACTCTAACAACCTAAGCAGTATCAGAAGACAAAACTTCAACCCCTGATAATTTGACTTTTACCCATGTTATGCCCAAATTAGACTTCCCCCAGGTCAGTTAAATTACCAGCATGATATTTACCACTGCTCCTTTCTTGGTGCAGTAACCTTCCTTCACTGTCTTGAGGCCACCACCAGAATTGTAGCTATCAGATTCTGATCTGTGCCGTGGCTTTGAGTCTTGTGCTGCTCCAGTACTCTCACTTTGGGGGTCAGATTTCTACAGTGTGATCACACAGATGTGTTATCATCAGAGGTGGATCCAAGAAATTGAGAAAGATCACGGTATCTTACATGTTTATAGTCTTTCTAGTTTGGGTTCCCAACCCAGATTAAATTCATAAGTCAGAGTGGTTAGTCAGTTCTTTGAACATGGTAAGTTAGCATTTTTGAGATGGGTTACATATAGCATTACCCCTCCAGCCAATTGCTTTTTATGGAGACTTGAAAACACATATGCATAAATTATAAATGAATAAAATTATGCTTAGAATTATACACTCCTAACTAATGGATAACAATTCACCTTGAGCACCTCTCATAGATCAACAGCCATTTAAATACTAACTTGTACTTCTCTTCTTGTCACACATACAGTATAACTATATTAAACCACAGACTTTTTGCAGAGCATGGAACAATTGTTGCAAGACATCTTCAAATGCTGAGCCTTTAACTGCTAACTGTGATCAACATGTAGCAACCCTCACAAAATAAAGAAATGTAAAGGTTTTACATGATTGTATGTTAATGCATGCCACTAATCAGATATCCAAGTCACACCTTCACCGGCGTCCTAACAACGACTCCTCCTACAACTTTGGTCTCATAACTGATGTGCTCTGTCGGCTTTTTCACTTGGTTGCTGCTCGGGGCAGAATAGCTCCGGTGGTAGCTCCCATTAGATTGTCTGTTCAATGAGCTGCGCTTGGGTCCGGAGGTCCCACTCTCCTTCCGACGAGATGGGTCAACCTAACAGAAGTTATTTAAATTTACAAATAACACCTTTAATTAGTTTATAGTAACTACAAATAATAATAACAATAATAATAATAATAATAATTATAATAACAATAGTAAGAAACAGGACTAACTTTCAAAATGAGCCGGCTGGCTATTTTTGGTCTTGACTAGTAACTGAAAAAATGCATTCAACTTCAAGGCAAAATCTACAAGCATATAGCAAGACAGACTGTTCACTTTTGAACTTGTAACTTACATTAGTTAATATGATTTGCAATTATAGCAAAATGATAAGACATTTTTTTTAAAATGCATCAGCTTTGTTTGCTTGCTGTTAAAATGCGAGATCATTCACAGTTTGATTTATTCCTACAGTGTATAAGTTTTTTGGCCATCTTGAATTTAGCAAATTATTTATTGATAATTAAGTGGTCAATGGTAAACAAGAGGAAACAGCCTCATTCAAGTGTTTCCATGCCGACACAATTTATCAATCAGACTGGACAAGAAGTGGCTTGGAGGAGAATTAACAATCAAACATATTTTTCTCTTCAGGTTTTATCAAAATATATACACTTCATGCAACTGTCAAAACAAATAATTGAGATCAGATTGACCCTATTCGTGCTCAACAAAGATGCACAATGCAAACCTTAATTAAAATTAACATGTAATATTACATACACGCGCAACATTTAAAAGATCTAAATTTATTATATAACACCATGAATATCGAATTAAATATACATGTACATGAAATTGTGCAATAAAGTACTTAACACCAATAAAGTCTGAGACATACTGCAGTCTTGCGCAGTGCTTTGATCCAGTCATCCATATCCTCTTTGTTATCTGCTTGCAGGCGATACTTTTCTTTACATGTCTCTATCTCTGTGACCCACAATCCAGACATAAGAAACAACATATTAAATTAAATTTATAGTAAAGTCTAAATAAAACGTTAAATATGACTTCTATTTTGGGGGAACTTGTAACAAGAACATTAACACTTGTGTCCATGTTCAGATTGAAGGCTAAATTTTCAAAGTTAATGTACTGGTACAGTATGACCATCAGGGGTATAGTAGGAGGAGAAAAGATACCCCCTCGCATGAGCTATTAATAATTATATTACTTTTTAGTTTACACTGATGTACTGTACATGTAGGTAGATGACTGTGCGTACAGTGCCAAAGGGAATAATATTGTGTATGATTGGTAAATTTTGTCATTTTAGTCAGAATTGGGTTTTTATTGTTATAGAAAACTGCAGAACATGCCAAATGGTGTATACAAGAGAATTCACTGGTCTGAAACTGGGAAACTTTCGTATTTAGCATCAGGTCTGAAGTAATTGGGTCCAAGAAAACTTAATTGCATATTAATTGGCCTGCAAATGGGTAAGGATTTCAGGAAGTGTGTTATATACCTTATGAACCTGCAGTTCAAGGATTGATTAGTATGATGTACTTGGGAAGTTATACTAGCTGTGTTGAGGTCTGTCACCACGACTAGATAATGTTAAAACCAACACCTAACACCCTATACAATGTAGCTACGCTCAGAGCTCAAAATAAGTAGCCAATTAATTGATCAGTTTTTAAATATAATAATTATTACAGAGCTCTCAAGTTTGTGGTTTTCCAAAGAGCAAAATAGTTGTTTGCTGAGTGAGCGCTGAGTGTGCCAGCTTCATCTAAGGGGGTCCGGGGCATATACACTGTACTTCATATATTAAAAGATAAAAGTCCTGATGAAAGAGGGATCAAACACAAACAGATTGAACATCTGTCGAAGTTCAGTGCCAGTGAAGGAAGGGATTTTACAGTTATACAGTCATGTAAGCACGTCTGACGGCCAAAACAGTAGAGTTACCTTCTAGAAGAGTGCTAATGCATGAGAAATACTTGACGTGTGAGCATGATATTACATCGAGAACATGGCAGTTTTAGCAGTGCAACTAAATGTTTGGATGGTGTAACTAAAATTGAAAGCTCGGGTTACATGTCTATTGCACTTTGGCAAAAAGCAGAACTCTGAACCCTGCTGCTAAAAAGGCAACCCCCAATAATATCTACAGTAAATTGTATTTAGAACATTCTCATCATGTCTTGAGCTAAGATTTTCAACCTTGATAATTTCAAATTTATCATTCATTAGATAATACTTTTATTTATTTACAGTCTGCAGTGGTCATAGTAATTATTTAGATGCATACCAAAACAATTCTCAAGAGATTCTGTTCTTGATCTTTCTTCAATCTGTTATCAAATAATAGCAATTGAAACATGTTTTAAAAAAGCAAAGAAATAAACACAATTATGCAGTTACAATGAATCGCACCAGAGTTGCAAATTTTAGTCACTTATCACAATTATAACCAACACATGTAACTTGTAATTTAATATAAGTATTGATATTTACAACAATGCTTCTAGTAAAAGTACATGTATTAGCATACAGTTTTGTAAGACCACAATGTGGAGCTGCCACATTACAGTAGAACTACAGTGTACTAATGGTGTATCAACATGCATCAAGTGTACGTGTATGGTATATCTGTATACATGCTGTACATATTGACTCATACAATTTATAGTACGTTTACAGAAAACTAAAAAAATCAAGAAATTTCAAAGTAGTTGGAGTTAAAAAAGATCCACTGTATGTACTGTGTTTGAGGTAAATCTTAATGTTCATAAGGCCACAGTTTTTTAAATATTATTTTAGGCTTTCAAATTGTTTGATAAAAAGTTTGGAGCGTAGGAGAGAACAAAACTAAAACTAAAATTATACTCCCCCTGGTTCTTTTTAAATTTTCATACTAATCACTCCAATGTTTCCCAACTGCACTGATGGTCAAAAGAAACTCATTCAAGGAAATTTGTTATCTCCTTAACTGGGAAAACCTGTTTGTAACATGGATTAGTCGCAAAGCAGGTAATAATTATGTGATCAATATGACAATTCTTGATTCATCTGAAGTAAAACGGTACCATAATTTATAAAAATGTAGAAGACAAAAAAATTTTCCCCAAAAATTGGGAATTCTAGTTGTCAGAATTCAAAAAGCTAAAGATTAAAAGCCTGTGGCACAACAAG
Organism: Parazoanthus swiftii; assembly: GCA_025403585.1. NCBI lineage: Eukaryota > Metazoa > Cnidaria > Anthozoa > Zoantharia > Parazoanthidae > Parazoanthus > Parazoanthus swiftii. The sequence continues at coordinate 5,211 of JAOBYE010219766.1, read as the reverse complement.
GCAGAATGATCAAGTGCGTTAATTATGAAACTCAGGGCTCGATTTTAAAGAAAATTTCTTTTTAACATGGGGCAACCAAGATTTATTTTTTAGTCATCCCTCAAACTGCTGTAAGAGGTGTTTCAATGTGTTTTATACTTTTTTCCAGAGGTAAGGCCAAATCAAATTAATTTGTAACATATATCATTCAGTTGGTTTTACTACTCTTGGTTGTCCTATGAAAATTTCAGTTGTCTCTGAGGACCGTAAAAACCGAGCCCTGAAAATGGTCCTTACTTTTGTTATAAACCTGATATCGATTTCTCCTTCGAGATCATCCCATAAATCTTTAACTTTCTGTACGAAACAAAAATTTTTAACGTTAGCTTTTAGAGTATTCAGTATACTCACGTCTGTTAGCAAACACTGACTAAAGGATAAATATACATGTAGGACAAAATATACATGATTGTACTAACTAATGGTTCAAAATACTAACTGAAGGGATAATTAATATTATCTGGTGTACCCCTGAGCAAAGCACTGGCAAGAACATAATATTAGTTATCAGCATAATTCATTAAAAGTCACAAGTTATAGTCATTAAATTTTAACCATAATTATAAACAAAGTTATTAATAATAAATTTTTACTATCAATATTAATCATAATTTATTGTAAGTGTACATTCAGAATTATACACTGACAAACTTGTCTATAATTCATATACTTTCATTTTGTATGTTTTTATTGTATTCATTTACTATCAATAATTGTATGTTAAACTTTGGAAGTTCTGTACCTGTACAGTAAATGGTGAATTCTTACTAAAAAAACTGACATTCAATAATTACTTTTCCTAAGTATCTAAATTTAGCAGTGTGACCCAAGGATAGTTCAAAAAGTGTTAATAACTTTAGACATGTCTTTTTTTACTTTCAAATCAAGTCCAATGAACATGGAGATATAAGGGGCTTCGTATTTTCTCTTGTCCATCCACATTTGAATAACCAGATTTATTGACAACTTGAGTATTAATTAGTTAAATTCAGTCGCATGAGGGAAGTGACGGGTTATCTAGACAAGTGCAGCTCAAAATCCAAGCTGAAAGTGAGTGTTCACTGGTGAACACTCACTTTCAGTACTTCAAGGTTGAACAATTTAAATAACTCCACATATAAACAACTCCACATATAAATTAGATATTTGAATGCAAAATTCAGATTTTTGCCAGACTTGTTCCAGACCTTTTTTCCGACGTTTTAGAAATTTTTGAGCATGTTTTATCATAGATAATAACAAAACATTTGGGCAGAGTCAGAATAAAGCCCAGACCTTTGCTTTATCCTCCAGACTTTCCAGGCATTTTTTTTGGATTTCCAGACTTTTTCCAGCTTTCCAGGGCTCTACACCAACCCTGAAACTAGAGGACTTCCCAAAGCCTCGCTTTATGTCTACTGTACAATCATATCCCCTTTAAGATAGAAACATGCGATGTCAAAAAGAGGGGGGTAGGGGAGGGGTTGTCAAAAGTAAAGCGTGATCAAATCGATTTTCCGACGGCCGCTAAAACTAATGCCACAACGTGCGAACTTCTTTTACGCAAAAATTGAAGCTAAATTAACCGTCAGATGTTGTGAGTTGTGAGGAGATGTTTCGCTCTAAATGTAGTGGAAAGTTTCCAAATCAAATTAACTGTAAAGAACTGCACTTGAGAACTCAATCGCTTGATTTCCTGCCGTGACTTGCCTATCACCATGTTTGATATTTCCATCGAGTGTGCAAGCTGAGACGCGAGGGAGTCTGTAGAACAGTCCACACAAAACGCACGCTAATATTTCAATTAATATTTAATTTTCAAAACGAAAAATGTGTAAAACCGAGATAACAATTTTGGAGTCAGGTGATCACTGATAATAGAACTCGGAACACGTATGTATTTTAAAACAATGCTACGGATGGTTGATAATAATATAACCATTACTTAACTGAACGTAAATTTATCTTTTCAAGATGAATCTTGTTCTCATTTCCCAAAAATATCAACTCGGACTTCGCAATCGATAAATCTATATTATGTCACAATTACCGTTACCTCTAAATCTTCTGGAATTTTCAGGTCTTGCTCAAAGTACCTCAACGAACACTCATTTTCGTCGAGAATAAATAACTTCCGAAGCCACGAACTGTCCGTGGTTTTCAGCATTAGAAACCCACAAAAACGGCCATATTCATCAGTGGGTATCATGACTCGAACAGCGACTCACAGATTCCTGAAGGAAACAAATGGAACCACAACAATTAGAAAATTTCTAAATTATCACTTTGTCAATTGTAGTCAAAACACGAACAGGTAAATAATAAAACACAACACATTGAACATGCCCTGCAAATGATCGCGTTTTGTAATGCCAATAATTGTCGGCAAACTCTCTAATTTACCTTTACAAATACAACACCTTAACTTATTTAGGTCATGATAAAAATCAGCAGAATTACGGTTAAAATAACCGCGGTTGTCGTCCACTTTTCTCTTCACTTCCTGCAAGTCGTTCTACCGTCGCGCCTTTTGGATGCCACGATTGAGAATTCGCGTTCCAGCGGTATATCATCTCAGCCCAGTCCCCGCTCCTAAGCAGTTAACAAAATGGCGGCCGGACCGTCGTGGTTGAATAGAAAAGTTAGTGGGGTCTTGTTGGATATTTCCGGAGTGCTTTACGATTCTGGAGAAGGAGGGGGCCACGTTATTCCTGGATCTGTTGAAGCTGTAGAAAAGTAAGATCGAAATGAATGGTATTTTCAGTTAAATTCCCACTGGACCCCGACCTCTCAAAGTGAAATGAACTCAAATGAACTGATGATACCCTAAGAAAAAACCTCAGTCTCTGTTTTGGTTTCAGCTCAAGCTAGAGGGCTTACGGTATTTATAGAAACGAAACGAAAGAGATGGAAACTAAATGAAACGAAATTAAAAATGTGCTTTCTGCATTGTAAAATGAAAAATCTGCACTTTGAAGAAAATGAAATCGGCAAAAGCAGTATTAATAATTATTTTTTCAAAGATCACGCCCGTCTGCTGTCCACGGTCAGGAGTTCATAACAATAACAATAAAAATAAAAATAACAATAATAATATTAACAGTAATAATAACAATAATATTAATAATAACAATAATAATGATAACAAAATTTATAATAAAAATAATACTAGTAGTAGAATTTAATAATAGTAAAGATATTATTAAATCAAATCTTGCAGACAAAAGTGCAGGCTCACAACAATGCAGAAACTATACTAAGTCTATATGTTCAATAATAAAATTTAGGAGACAATTCAGAGACATAAACTAAAAATGAACAGAGTGAGAGTTTTCATTTCATTTTTTGAAATTAAAACCAGGTCTTTACAAGATGAAAAATCAGCACATTGCATATAAGTAAATGAAAAGTTGTCACATTGCAAAATGAAAAATCTACACATAAAATGAAAAGTCTTCACTTTGCAAAATCTGCTTTTTGCAAAACAATAGCTGCACATTCATGCATTACATAATGAATCACCTGCACTTTCAGAATGAAACATCTGCACTTTGTTAAATGTTATTTTTAGCATTATCTGGTCAGAAAAATCCACTGTGGACAAGCCATGCCTATATCATCATTCTATATGAATCAGTGATCTGACTGGCAATTAAGTCATGCATGTTGCCACTGGAAATTCTTATAATTTTATCAACAATGAATGATGTAAATGTTTGTTTGCTTCCGTTATGTTTGCTTGTGATCAGGCCTACTCAGTTGTGTATTTTTTTCTTTTGTAAAGGGTTCGGTATTTAGCTGAATCAATTGACTATCAAACCACACTCACAAAGCAATGTGCATATCTGAATTAACACATGCATGGCACTGCATGCCTCAGTTGGGTGAGGTGTGAAATGCTCTGCATGACCAGTATTTTTCTCAGTGAGAGGGCTGATGCACTTTCAATATAAGAGAATTTTCAGCCTTATGTTTGGATGCTAAATTTTCAGGTAATGATAGTTGCATCTATCTTTTGTTTCTATAGAATAATTATACTAAATTGCCTCCACTTTTGACTGTCACTTACTTGGCAGGTTAAAAGCATCACATTTAAAAGTCAGATTCTGCACCAATGAAACTCAGTGCACTCGCCAAGAACTTGTAAATAAGCTGAGCAGGTTTGGGTACAAGTTGTCACCAGATGAATTGTTTGCACCAGCACCTGCTGCCAGGAGCATTCTTCAGCAGCGAAATCTGCGACCCCACCTTTTAGTCCATCCTGGAAGTGTACCAGAGTTTGACGGCATTGATCAGTCCAACCCTAATTGTGTGGTGATCGGGGATGCTACCAATGAGTTCAGTTATCAAAATATGAACTCAGCATTTGGAACATTAATTGGTTTGGAGAATCCAGTGTTGATATCAATGGGCTATGGGTAAATATTTTGTTATAAATACATGAGACAATTGTGATGGGTGCCCAGGGGTAGTGTATTAGTTACCTAACCGCGACAATGAAGGAGCAAACTGGTTTGGAGAAGACAGTGCTAATATTCTTGGTTTTCATGTGATGTCAGAGCCTTCACTTTGGTTATCTATCTGTTATATCTACCTAGAGAGGCATGCCCTCTAAAAGAGGCTTGTGTGCCTGGTGCCCCTTTACAATGGAGTTGTACATGTAATTACATGTAGTTTCTTTTGTTAGGGGCTCCAACATGGCCGCCATGCCCTTTGTCATTTGAATTACCGGGGAGTGAATGAAAACCAGCAATTAATGGGTTATGAGCCGTAGTACATTTTTCAGGAAAATTTCTAACATAATTTAGTGGAGGGTTTACCTCCCTTTTTATTGAAGCTTTTTTCTTCACATTTCTTTCAAATCTTTCAGATTTACTTTTTAATTGTTTACCAATTTGTTTTAAAATTCTCTGTCTCATTCAGTACTTGTCATTTCAATTTGCACACATACCGTAGTTGACCGAGTAAGCGCCCACCCCCCTTTTCAGACGAAAGTTCTTGTACGGGGTATTTTTGAAAGGAACATTTGTGGTAAAATTCTTCTTAGGACTGCTGCAGAAACAATTAAATTGTAGTAATAAAAGAACTATTACAGAAAGTCGACAAAAATTTGTGATTAATGCCGCTTCAAAAGCTTCGAAAAGGTCGTTTTATGAATATCTGACAATAATAAAGTGCATTTGCAATGAAAGG
>JAOBYE010219655.1:3735-17005 GCA_025403585.1 Parazoanthus swiftii | reverse complement strand
AATCTAAAAACCTTGTCACTCTTTATCGCTTCGATATACTCTATTGAAATTTTGTTTTATGTCTGTGTTCTTTTCTTTTCTTCTCTTTTCTTTTCTTTTTTTTTCTTTGTCTGTACCGACACATCTTAGATCAATTACTCACTAACTGGCTGTCTGGCTCGTCTAGCCCTTATGGTTATTCCAGACAGCCAGCACCTACTTCTATCTCAATTTCATCAGTTCCTGTAACTTACGTATTTATTATTTAGGTGAAATAAAGTACTGTTGTCGTTGTCGTTGTCGTTTCGCAACGTTGTGTTTATACCGCTGATAAGGTCGCTTTTTATGAGCTTCTCCCCTCCCCAAATCCTTTATGAACTTATAGAAGTCCAGGGATTTAATATGGGTTTTTATGGTAAGCAAAATCATTTATAATAATATAAATAGACAAACTGGAAGAATTTTTAACTTGCCAGCGATTCCTTACTGAATTAAATTACGTCAATTAGTATTACTGTGATTATGGTTTCGATTGTATTGTGATTATGATTACTGGTATTACTACGGTATTATTTCATATTGATAATCATCATTGTATTTAACAACTCGAACACGAGCTAGCTGGCGTTTTCTAAGTGCAGATTAAATAGACTATCGTTCATTGAAAACAATATCGAGTGTTTTTATAACCTTAGTAGGAAGAATTTACTACCATCGTTTAAATGCTATTCGATTTTTTATAAAGATTACACAAAGAAAAATCTGGCCTATGTCATTGTTACACAAAAACTAAAATGCTAATCGAGCTAATTACTTACGTTTTGTATTACATTAATAAATGGGATCAGCAACAAATCAAAGGGCAAAAACGAACTACAATAACAAAGGTAGTCAAAACACTTATTGAGGAAAAAATTATATAATAATCAAACTTGTTTTATCAACAACAACAACAACAACAAAAACAAAAACAGAAAAACAAAAAAACAAAAACTTTAAAGTGACTTAATTAAGAAGGAGTTCTTTTAAGTTTCTATCTATTAAAGATATTCCAAGCAGCTGCAGCTTGAAAACGAATGTTGAGTTTTCCATAGCTAGTTCCAGGAGCAGTAGATGTGTTTCTTCGAGTAATTCTTAGGAACAGGAAAAGACTGTTCGCATTCTACTTAAACAGGGTATCGCACGCTATCACTAAAGTTATACGAAACACTTAGGGTGCATGGGGTTAATTTTGCAGTTTTTCGATGTGCTTGCAACAGATAAAGCATTTCTGGCGAAATTTGATCTCAATAGTTAGCAAAAAGTGAAAATAAGCAAAAGGATTTAAGCAAAGTACGGTGAAAGACGAAACTCGGTTGTGAAAAGCATCCGGGAAGGTGCAGAGAAGAAAAAAAGAGTGTGAGCGTGGTTGGTTTTGGTGAGATCTCTCAGTGCCAACTAGAAGGCCCTCGAATTTAAACCCCGGTCTGGTCGAGGGTTGAACTTTGGGCGAACTTCTTTCGCCACATCTTCCACTGACAGGGACGTGAAGCCGTTTGGTCTGGTGACTCAAAGTTCTATCAGAGGACTTAAAAGAACCCACACATGCACTTGTCGATAGGAGTAGGCTAATGTCAGTGTTGTGGACTGTCATCTCTTCTACAAGAACTGAGCTGTATCGAGACTAAACTCGCCATGCTTAATTGGATGCTCCTGTATATAAATATTGCTTACAAAGGATAATTGGCCAGTTCTCTAATTAGCTCCAGGGTAATGTGAACAACTAACACCAGCACAGATTCTTGAGTGATAGCTACTCTAATTGAGTTAAAGGTAACCAGCATATACGTCTATGGTTTATTAGTAGATTGCTTATTAACATGGCGAAAAAAATCCTCACAACAAATACCTGACTCTTTATAACCATTTCGTAAAGGTCTTCTCCAGTAGAACCGCTCTCTTTCTTTTTTCTTTGGAGTGAAAGTTTTCGACCTGCAGGAATGGAAAATAAGAAAACATGGTAAGTACGAGTGTTGATTCTATAATTAAGCGGAAGACCTTAGTTGAGAAATAAGTTCCACGTAAGTTTATCACAATATTTTGAAGACAGTTAGGTTAAAGGTCTTACAGTAATATTTCAAAAGAACTCAGTCCAAACTATGATGCCTTGTGTTGTTCTTGTCGGGGGGTCACGTGTAAGGCTTTGTCATGTGTCATTTAATGTAATTGTTGTTGTTTCCTTACAGATTTCTGTTTGTAATGTACATCTTTAGATTGATCAGCGAAGTACGGTTCTCTTGTTCCTTTTATTCTTTTCTACTACTTCCTCTTTTGTAAATACTTTTTACTCATTTTAGCGAACATTTATGTGTACTGTATACATCGTACAAGTATAACACGCCCCAGTAGCGATAAGCAATAACTTCAAGTCGAGGTCCAAGTTCTCATACATATATTATGGCATATTATACATATGCAGTGTATAATGAAGTCCTGATTAAAGAAATGGATTAATTGTTAATAGCCGGGTATGCGTGCAATCATTGGTTCCATGACTCCTGTCGCAATTTGAGAAACCGCCTTTCTTACTCTGTACAAGTGCAGAAGCCTGAAGGGTGCACTATCTATCCATCTATCTACCTACCTACCTACCTACCTACCTACCTACCCATCCACCCACCTACCTACCTACCCATCCACCCACCTACCTACCTACCTACCTACCTACTTACCTACATACATACATACATACCTAACTACCTCTTTCTGTGTGTCTGTCTGTGTGTCTGTCTCTCAATCTATCTATCTTTATCTATCTATCTATCTATCTATCTATCTATCTATCCGTCTGTTTGTCTGTGTCTGTCTGTGCTGTTTGTTTGTCTGTCTGTCTGTGTCTGTCTGTGGTCTCTGTCTGTAAATATTTCGTCAGCTTGTTCGTTTCTCTAACAGTTTTTCTGGTTTTTCTCTCTGATCCTCCTTTTCCAACAGCATACTTACTTGTTCTCGGGAGAGTAGCGCACTCACCGTCCTGTGGCGATGTGCACCTTTGTTCGTTCATCCGATCGCCCTGAACACGAGCCAACATCTCCAGCAGGTCTTCCGCGCTGTTACTCTTGCCGAATTTGACCTTATGTCTAGGTTTCAAGGATGCTGTCTTAGCCTTGACCGATTTCTTTGGTTTTGGCAGCTCACAACGTTGATCGTCCATTCTGTTGGCTTGACAACGGTTTAGGAAGTCGAAAAAGCTCTCGTCTAACGAGCTGTCTGCCTTCGGACTCTGTTGATTCAAGTGAACACACATTAGCTTGTTTAAAACTGTTTTAGGATACGTTGAAACAATAAGTCAAACTGCGGGAAAAGGATTGGATTCCCGTGACTTCAAATGTTGTTCAAAAAGTAACAAGCTATCCATTGGAGTAAAGCTTTTCAGTTTCATAAACAACTCAGCTGAGAAACCAAATATTCCTAGTAGCAAGTGTTCCTTTTATTCAGACCCTGGAAAATGTTTGGGAATTTTCCCTGACTCTCGAGGTTTTTCACGGACTGCGAAGACCCCGTTTTTGCACGTACACGTATTTCAATTGCAAATGAAGGTTAGCCGATTTGCTCGATTGTTTGATCGGGGCACAAGTTGTTTTTACGTTCTCCTTTAAACTAAAACTTAAAAACATGGTCTTACGTTTTGGGAGCAATCTCCGTGACACATGAAAATTTGTATACGCGGTCAGGAAATAAACGAAAAGTCGTACAGTCCAAGCCGTACGCTTATCTTTAAAAGTTTCGGAAAAGGATATAACCACGGTCCCAGCCGAAGCCCCACTTCTTCCCCAGCCCCGCACAAATCCTTTTGGCCGATAAGTATAAAGTTCGTGTGCGCCATTTCGTTGGCTGCTACGTAATAAAATAAGGTTTCAGTTTCATAAGCGTATGAAGAACAAAGAAGCAGGTAGCTGTTGCACAAAATGCTGAACGATAAAACAGTTACAGGGCACAGCTATAACAAAACATCGCAATTTGTCAGTGTGTCTCGCTAATATATTTTATTGCCTCCCAATGGGCAAAGTTCCAGACTCTTTCCAGACTATTTTGAGACTCTTTCAAACTCATTTGTTCTGTAAGGAAAATCTTTTTGCCACTTAACGTTTGTATCACTTAATTTATACCTCAATTACTAGACTCGATCACTTCAACTGTGTTTCTCCAGACGCGGGAATTTCACAGTTTGTTGTGGGTTGAACCAGGAAATCCTGCTGACTTTTTCCAGACCCTGACATGATCCTTATACTTTTAAGTTCCCAACCTTTTTTGACTTGAGTCTTGAGTCCAGAGTATGTACTAAAGGTGTATATAACTAAATACCCTTAAACATAAATCGAGAAAAGTCTAACCAAAATTATGGGATTCAAACAAAAGGAAAGGAAAGAAAAGACTTACATCACCCATTCGCACCTGTACTTCAGTTGTATCAACTCCTTTTGAATTTGTGAGTGACGTGGAGCGCTTGCGACCTTTACCCTACGACAATAAATAATCACTCAATAACTTCGTTTAACTACGACAAAATGTTATTAGCAAAAAAAACGACAATAACAATGTTTATCATAAAAATGACTATAAAAACGTTTAAATATAAATACAAAATATAATACTAATTATTAATTTAAAAATGACTATAACAGCGTTAAGATATTATTTTAAAAAACGTTAAATCTATGTTAATGATATTATTACTTTTGTTCTTGTGTTTGATAACTGCAACGGTTGAATCGAAGTATATTCCATTACTGAGATTTTTTTACAAGACGCGCTAACTTTTTTTGTACAGTGAGAGTTTAACAAAGAAAAAGACTAGGCAACTGTGCACAGTCTGGGAAAATAAAAGCAGAAAAGGTCTTTACCACGTCAAAACATGTTTTCTGAAGAGGCGATCGGTACTGTTAAAGATAAGAACGAAGAAAGCCGAACCCAACTATTGTGAGCCGTTTCTAGAATAATCTTTGTATTTGAACCCGTTATTCTTACCTGTAGATCGTCCCTTTTACTTCTCTCTGTTGAAGAAAAGAAAAACACTCAATGTGAGCAGTGATGCATGCACAGTCTAACAAGCACAACATGTAAGTGCACTAACACATTCCCGTTTCACAGACACACAAATAAACAGAAGCACACGCAACCTCGCACATATGGACACACACACACACACGCACGCACACACACACACACACACACACACACCCCGAACATACACACACACATCACAGACACACACGAATAAGCTGTTCTTTATGCCTGCTCCAGCTCGAAGTACAGTCTGGAGCCAGGTGGAATAAGACGTTTGTTAGGTTAGGGTTAGAAGCAAGGTTGGGATTACGTTCGTCTTTATATTTAGGGAGGGGAGGGTGGGTAGCTTCCCTCGAACCTACATTGAGGGGAAGGGTAGGTGGTTAGATGCCCAAAAACCTACGTTGAGGGGAGGGGTAGGTGAGTAGTTGCCCAAAAACCTACATTGAGGGGAGGGGTAGGTGGGTAGTTACCCAAAAACCTACGTTAAGGGGAGGGGTAGGTGGGTAGTTGCCCAAAACCTCCATTGACCCGTATGTTGGTTACGGACTGGAATCCCCGGCTCCATCGGGGAGGCGGCAGGGGGAGGGGGACTTTACACCATTCTCACCTGACGCATCCGAATTGCAGTGTTTTCTACTGAACAGTTGTTTAATGGAGCCAGGACTTGTGCTCCTCTGCATTTCGTTCGCTAGCTGATAGGACGACCTTCTGCAAAGAGCAAGTGTTCAGGAAAACGAGCTGAGTGATGTTAGAATATAGCTGGCAATTTTTCGCGGGCTTTTTGTATGGCGCGAGCGCACATTTGTAACTCCAAACCAAGAAAGTGGTTTCAAAAAGGTTTCTAGATACTAAATTAAAAACTAAGTAGTTGAGGGTTACGATCAAGAATAGAAGATGAGCTACCGAATTTAGCTAAAGCAATGGAATACGAAACAGTCTCTAATTCGCAAAGAACGCCGGTCTTTTCTTCTTACTCATTTTTTAGATAAATGGTGTCAGTGTTCTACAAAAAAGTGTCGAAAACTTTGGCGGTAGACAAAAACGAGAATAGAAATTTACAAGTTCGTTTCTATCTCCATAAAGTTTAAGTTTGTTTGTAGCCATCCACTTCTTTATATCAGACATAGGCTTCACTGAATATGCTGAATTACACGATCTTGGTGGGAGTCATCAACATAGGTGAAAATTGTATAAGCCACTTTCTCAATCATGCGCAGGGCAAAGTAACGGTTTTGTTTCTGGTCACAACCCCTGTTTACATAATTCTGTGAAATACTTAAGGTTTTATCTTTTGTCTTCCTTCGAAAACAATCGATCTTGTTTCTTTTTTAACTTTAGTACTATATTCCATGTTTCCAATATGTGTAGCCCGCCAACTGAAGCGATAAAATTATTCTGCGCATGATTGAGAAAATGGCTTATAGAGTTGGCTGTCATCAGCATAGAAATGAAATGACATATTGTAACATCGTAGGAAGTCACCTAAGGGAGATGTACACAATAAATAAAGAATTGGCCCGAGGACAGAACCTTGAGGGATACCACATGTTACGTTGTGGACATCAGACCTTGATCCATTAATATTCACAAACTGTCAACGTTCAGTTAAGTTTGATTTAAACCAGTCTAAGGCATTATCGCTACAATCTACTTTTTTACCCTCAAATGTGAAATCATATTGTGAGGTCTGTCGCGATATTTTATGTTAGCGGTTCAGAGTTTCATCTTCAAGATTTATAATCGTCCCATTCTTTAGCTACGATTCCTCGTCTTAGCACGGACTATGTTCTTATCACGTTCTTTCTTAATTTTGGCATTTCTGAGCCTCGTTGTTCTCACAAAAAAAGGTTCTTATGAAACACCAGTAGCTTCATCATAAAATGTTACTGCGTCGCGTTTATAAAAAATAGTTACACGTTAAGCTAAAATCCTTCCTTTGGGTGAATGATAAATATACAGGCAAACCAGAGAAATAAATATATAAAGGTAAAAAATTACATCAGTGATTGATAAAAATGTCATTGTTTCTTTGTACTTCGAAGAAGGTGTTACTCATTCGGGAGTAGAGCTCCATCTTCTTTATGTCGTAATTAATGTCATACGATTGCCACAAAAATAAAGAAACATGTTTGTTTTGGTCAGATACCCTAAAATTAAATAAGAGTTTGTCAGTTGATTTGATGTTTTATTTGGGTTGTTTTTTCACAAGGAAATTTCTAAGATTTAACACACTCATACAGCAAAGTTATCCCATATGTCTATAGCGGACTTGCAATAAACTATATCGATAAATTTAAGAAATGGTCCATGCTTAGCGTGCGGCTATTGAGTTATGGAAGCACGCGGGAAGTTGGGAGAGCACAAGAGAAGCGTTCGAGTGGTACGAGGCGAGGCCGAGTACTTCTCTAGTTTCTCGAGTGCTTTCCCAACTTCCCAAGTGCATTCCCAACTTGATGGACGAACAGCTTAAGTATGGACCATTTCTTTTAGAACATTTCAACTTAGCAGTCTTTTTTTATTTCTTTTTTCGACGTTTCGGTTTTGCAACATTTCGCCTAATTCCATGTGATTCAGAGTTATACAAACCGCTGTTCACCGACTGGATTGTTTCGAAAAGGATCAGAAATCCATGTCTAAATTGAAGTTCGGCATTTCTTCCTTCCAATTCTTGTTCGTCGCTTTCAATTAAGACTTCGTTTTTCATCTGCAAGCCTTGAGTTTTTCCACAGCACTTTTTTGTTTACTTTCGTGTGTTGCGATTTAATAGACGCACGGGCGTCTACACGCTTGCGCCATACAAAAAGCACGCGAAAAATTGCCAGCCACTAGACTGAAAATATGCTAATGTTTAGAATAAAAATGAAAGATAAATACTTTTATTTCACAAGATTTACGCTGTTAAAATATCTATACTATTAAAAGACAATAAGAACATATACATATACTACTACGACTGAAAATTTCAAAATCTTAATTAAATTCGAAAACTATTTAAAAAGAACAAAAATTTAACATGTCTTAAAGGCCTTGAGCGTATTCAAAGAAACAGAACTCTTTCTGAACCTGTCCGCCTTTGAACGTTTACTGAACCGCCGCTTCCATCTAAGATTTAAGCAAAAGCATGATTTGGTTCGACCAGCTCTGTGATTCGGGTCGCGTTCACTTATGCCTTTCACCGGGTACTTGTAGTTTGGAATGTTTCGGTCAGATATTGAAACGAAAAAGGCCAGCTCAAAAAACTGACAGTAAAGATTTGTAAGGTGGGCAACTAAATTGGAAAAAAAATTAGGGTCGGTCGGCTGACCGGAAACACAAAAACTATTTTTTTGACCTTACCTATTCCCTGGAACTTGTTCAGCAGCGATTCCTAATAAAGACCTCAAATCTTGGATGTTCATCTGCGCCGTGATCTGTCCTGTTCTGTCTCCCACCTAAACACAAACACACAGTTCTTAGTCAAACAAGAAGAGCTTTCAAGATTAATCTCCACAACAGTGACGTTAATCATATCTAAAGCATTCAATCTCGAACAAATTTCACTCGATTATCTGGATGCAATCTTGCCTCATAAACCAATTTCCTGGAAATCCGACAGGAAATGAAGTTTGTAAATACAGTTTTACAGTCGCACTGCAAAGTGAGATTATTTCATTTCCGAGCGATTAATACATACCAGAAAGATCTTTGAAATGGCTTTTAAAAACAGCAGCAAAGCTTAATTTTTTTTGTTCGTCACGTGCAAGTAATGTATTCAGCAATCAAAGCAACTGCTGTGTGCTGAGGCGGATGTAACTGTTGTCTTGGTTGCGAATTAATTGCATCTTAAGGGGCACTTTTATTCATTCGCAAAAAAGCACTGAAGAAAAACAACAAGTAAAATGACGAGAAAAAGGTTCAATTGCTTTATTAGGTCAAGCTTAAGGACACAAACTGAAGAAAGGAATACCACAAAAAGAACGAAAATAATTTGCTCAATTAAAACAAACTTTTCGAATGGCACATACAAATGATTACATGACAACTTTTGCAACACTGAAAGTGTATAACTCGCCCAAATTTAACAACAAATTGGAAACAATCTCAGACTCAGAACTATAAAAACGCACATGCATTTTATGCTATTTCATAGTAACGAAATACGAACGATTTACAAACACTCTTAGGTCAACTTTGACAAAACAATCAAGAGCAATTTGGGCAAATTCTATCTGGTCTACGTACATATCTATACAACCAAAATAAACTGCTCCTTTCGTGATGATCCGAAAGAACAGCTACTGACGAGGAACTAGTCTTCATAATATTAAAGCGGTCGCCAAGTTGAAATGGGTGTAACTGAAATCGCCCGGCCCTGAACATAAATCAGATGATGCACTATAGCCTTCAACAATCATAACAATTGTCACTTGAAAAATTTGGATTGTTAGCTAAACAGTGCTTGCTTTTAGATATTTTAGCTTGAAACTTAGTTTTCTTGTCAATGATAAATCTTTGTGCATGCGCCAAGCGTTGGAACAGCCCTTTTATTTCAACTGCTCATTTATTCCAATATAAACTTACAAGATACAGATATATATAACAATGACAAACCAAAAATTCAATACTTTTTTTCATGATGTCGGCGCGATATTGAGACAAAGAGGAGATTTATATCCGGGATGGGACTTAGGCGGAGTATTTGTTAATATCTCCGGAAGAGAAGGGCTTATAACAAAGGGGCTTGAGACCGAGATAAGTGAGCTTTCACGGTATTGGACGGTCTCATGCAGACAGATTAAAAACTAGCAGTTACCTCGTGGGAGATTTCCAGGTGTTTTTTGGCGTAACCGAGGGCAAGTGAGTGTTCCCCGACAGCCGTGTGCGCGTTGCCTAGACTCCAACATGCGCGACCTTCGCCGACCCTGAGAAAGGAAGTGACAATCGTGAATTTTTTACCTACAACAAGGTAGTTTTCGAAAGGGGGAGGGAGGAGTGGAAGCCTTTATAAAGAAATTTCCTAGATCGATCCTGGCGAAAGAAATGGTTACACGCCTAGAAACGCCAGAGGAAATGGGTGGCTTAACGTAACAAGAAGGTAACAAGAAAAATGTAGTCGAAGGTTAATCGACTATACATTTTGCAGGCAAATCACTCCCCTCCCCTCTCCCCGAAACTAGAAAAAGTCAAATGGTGGGCCACTCATCAGTGCCCTGTAATATGAAGCGCCTGTAGTCCAGTTGGACAGCTGTAAAGTTTTAAAACAAGAAGCTTGGAGAAAAGGTGCGGTTGTATACTTGTATAATATTGTTCATGGCCTTACTGTGTCTAAACATTCAAAGCAGTCGGGTTTAATTATACGTGAAACAAGGCCAAACCACGCAGTTATCACCTGCGTGCACAAGGACTCTAGTAAATGAAATATGGAACATGAACAAGGACTCTAGTAAATGAAACACACAAGAATAGTTTTTGATAGACACCATGGCCATCACAAATAAGCAATGTTTCCACGAGAGCGCAAGTAAATCAAATAGGCTTATATTCGGAGGGAACATAAAAATTATCTTCAAATAAACGTAAACCAATCGGCGACTTTGCAGCTGTTGTTTTTTTCACATACAGTTAATTGTCTTTAGTTGAAGACAATTAAATGACCATTTAAAGCTAAAAATTTTGAGACACAAAATTCCATATGGGCATATGCATGCCCAAACAGTTTTGAAACGCAAAGTTCCCTCCGAGTATGTTTGCATGTGTTTGTGCTTGTGTTGTGTTGTGTTGTGTTGTAACTCAAGCCAAATTACTAACAAACCTGTCTCCCAGCTCTTGAGCGATTTCTAAGTGTTTCATATGGTAGTCCACGGCTTCCCTGTAATCTTTCAGGAGAGTGTAAGTGTTACCGAGACTGTAACACGCCTGCAGAGAAAACAAGCGGAGTCAATAGTCTTCTCATCTTAAACCCTGTCGCGCTAAACACAATTCTGTTGAATACTCGAAGTTTGGTTATCGTGTTTAGTTATATCTTGCATCTGATGTTGTTGTTTGTTTCTTAAACAGTGCTTGTCCAACTTTTGAATATAACAAAATATAAATTTAAAAATCTTCATTTCTTGAAGAGATGAAAAAGTAAAATCAAAGGAATATATTCGAATAGTAAAATAGCGTATACTGTCTCGAAAAAAGATGAACCAGTCTATTTAAAAGTTTTTAAATCACAAGTCACAGTATGTTTGGCGGCTAGTCTGCAAGCAAATAGAATTACTAATCCAGGTATACACTAATGTCTGCTACCATATATGAAAATGTAGAAACTAAAGCCCGCGCGCTGCACACAAGAATAAAGTGCCCAGTAACTGCCGACCGCGCTTTTTTTTGTGAACATTCTGCCTCATGAGGCCGCGAGGAAACTGTGTCTTAGGTTGTCTGTTAAGTATGTTTGTTCCTGTTTTTTGAGATCCGGCAGTATTTTATCACGAACTTAATTAATGTGTGACCACCATTGAGCTACAAAATCTTCTCTTCCAGCTTCATTTGTGTCACTGCAACACCGAAAGCAACCTCAAACTCCAAGTGCTTAAACTGGTTATGCGATTAATTTTGCTCAGCCACATAATCAGACGATCTCTGAACAGGGTGAGGTGAAGTTCTCACGACTCCTTGTGGAACACGAGAGGGCAAAACGGTTAAGCTTTATTTAAGTACGCTTTGTTTCCGCAGCACATAAAATTGCAGAGGTGTCAAGTGTGACTTGCAATAAAAGAACACAACTGGCGAATACACAACAGGGTGAAAATTAACTGTATACCCACGTATTCAAAGTTACAACCCGCCTCTCCATATTACACACGCACCCACTGGTATAGCTCTCTACAGTTGTCCCCCGACATAAACATGCAACCGTCAAGAACAATTCTTCAAACAGCATCCTTCTCAGTCAGAAATCTCAATGCCCAATTCAACCCTCCATTAACCAATCTTTAATCCTTTCACTCCCAGCAAGTTTATGAACATCTATCTTATCCTTACAGTATCAATATAAAATCAGTTGATTAGTTGTGAGAATTAAGGAACTGATCATCCACTCTAAATATTTAAGATGAAGTGCAAAATTCTTCTAACCTACTTGTATAAAATGTATCGAGATAGGTATTGAGAATTTACAACACATCATTTGGCACTATTGGGAATGAAAGGGTTAAGTCACGCTAAGAGTATACCCACCAACCCAATAAAAATTGGAAAATATAAAGTTAAGAGATGTTTACAGAGGTAAAAGATTTTAAAAAATGCTCAACAGCAAATTCTAAAGCGATCGGATTGTGAGTTGTTGCAGTTAAAACCGATTGACCGGCATGGACGAAGTACATAAATTTCGAGAAAATAGGAATTAGGTCGGGTTGTCGACACACCTGGTCATTAGAGAGTTCACAAACAAAAAACGCCGTCTACTGTAGTTATGTTGACCAGATTTTGCGTTTAAATGCAGCAGTAAGATTCAGTTCTACGATAAAAAAGCTTTTACTGTAAGTACTTGAAACAATCGAAAACTTTATCAAACCTAATTTGCAAGCTGCAGCTGTCAAAGTTTGGTTATAAAAATTCCAATCTTCGAGATCTAGTGCCATAAAAATGACGCGTGTTTGTTAAATGGCGTAAAAATCAACCAAAGATTTTGGCGTTCGCACCAACCAATCCTCTGCACTTTGGCCCGTTTATTAGGAATCCAAGTAAGGTCAGGTTTTTTCAACAACTGGCGATTATCACTGATAGCTAGATATATTTCTCATGAGTTCAGCACGACTTTACCTGTGCTTCTATGGCACGGTCTCCAAGTTCTCTTGAAATATGCAAGGTTCTCCTGAAATGAAGAAAAGGTGCGTTCGGGTTAAACGCAAGACCCAAAAATATCATTAAGTGCTAAAGAATTTGTTTCTCCTGATTATCTACTCGAAGCCTCAGCATGTGTCTCTGATTACAAACAAGACTCCACTAAAGATAACGTATTGAATAGCGAGGGCAAGGATCCGTAAAAAGGAGAAAAAGAGGATGCTAAAAAAGCAATTATATTAGGCCCATCTAAAGTACTCCGGCTATAAGTGCCTAGATAAGCCCTTCTCCGTCCTGCTCCAATATTTAGGCCCATCTGAAGTATTCCTGTAATAATTGCCTCAGATAAGCCCCCCTCCGTCCTGCTCCAATATTTAGGCCCATCTAAAGTATTCCTGTAATAAGTGCCTCAGATAAGCCCCCCTCCGTCCTGCTCCAA
>JAOBYE010219544.1:0-17006 GCA_025403585.1 Parazoanthus swiftii | reverse complement strand
AATGGTTTCAACCAAACACTTTTTGAAACCGCTTAATTCGTGGTGGGTACACTGAGTATTTTGTTTTCGACATTTCTAACGTTTTGTTCGTGGGACATGTTAAAATGAAAATGCTGTGACAGGTATTAGGAACACAAGCTGTAACATGTACAGCATATAGTATAAAATTTATATATATAATTGGTGTTGAATCACTTGGTTCAAAAGAGCTCAATGCAGCGGTGGTGTGGATAAAAAGTGGATAAAGTGGATGGAACTTTTAAACTTTTCAAAAACCAGTTACACCAGTGTTATAGACACTGAGGCGATTATCAGGCTAAAGCCCTGTTTCCATATATTCGCTCCCATCCATACTGTCGCAAACAAAATCATTCTGCGACTGGAACGATTTAATGAAAACCGATTGTAACGACGGTATTTCAATCGTTACTATCCCTCCCGTCGCTGCTGTCACGAATGCCACGGTTTCCATTAAATCTCTCGAGTCGCACAATAATTTTGTTCGCGACTGTAGCGACGGGAGCGACTTTATTTGGAAACTCGGGCTTTAAGGACCTAGGGTTAAGCTATTTTTAAGTTGCAGGCTTGGAATTTGTGTAGGCTCCGGCATTTGCTAATAACTTCGGATCTTTTCTTTAACAGATTCCGCTTTTAAAATGCACAACTTAAACTCTGCTAAGCATAAATTACATGTCTTTGCTCCCACCGTGTATGCCCTTGCGCGACAAATGATCAGGAGCTGCACTGCCGCAGACAATATGAGTCGGGGAACGGTCAATATGAGTCGGGGAACGGTCAATATGAGTTTAGAGGTATGAACAATTAGAGATACTTTGAAGGCTGGTGGATTTAAACAGTTAAGGACGTCAAGCATCGCTGCAGATACTGTAAAAAGTGACCAGTTCCCTGTTCCCCGTTCCACGTCGGAGAAAGAAGTATGTGTATATAGGCCTAACAGAGCACAGTTTCAAGAAGCGATTCAGTAACCACGTGTCGTCCTTCAAGCATAAAAATATCTAAAGAGTACTACAGTACCCTGTCTAAGTACAATTGGAAATTGAAAGAAAGTGGAAAAAAATTGTGACACTGTTTGTTGCCACAAGGTTTTTAAAGTTTTTTTAAAAAATATGTATATTTCCAATTTTTTTTGATGATGTATATTTATCAAAAGAAAAGCTCTCAGGAGAACAGCTTTTCAAAACGTGATGACCATACATCACCCCTTTTTAGTGCTTTAAGAATACTCAAGCTCATTGATCTAGTACATGTATATCTGTCTAACTGTAACTCTCAGAACGGTTTAGGAGAATTTTACGTTTTTTTTCTCACAAGTACTGCTTAAAGTGGCAGAGGCAATGTTCTAAAAGAAATGGTCCATACTTTAGTTGTGCATCTATCGAGTTGAAGATGCACTTGGGAAGTTGGGAGAGCACTCGAGAAGCTAAAGAAGCACTCGGCATCGCCTCGTGCCACTCTAGAGGCCTGGCTAAACTGGGATACATGTAGCGCGCTACACTGTCGCTTGCTACAGTGTATCTTGAATGTTTCTCAGTTTAGCCACCTCGGAAACATTGTAGGGCGTGACAAAATTTGTAGCCGAGACACAAAAACTGTTTCTGAGAAACATCAGAAACATTTCTTGTATCCGCTACATGTATCCCATGTCGCTCGATTGTAGCTTGCATGTTTAGCCACCCTAGGACACATGCTGGCGACATTTCGGCTACATTGTAGCGCGCTACATGTATCCTAGTTTAGCCAGGCCTTAATACTTCTCTCGTGCTCTCCCAACTTCCCGCGTGCATCCATAACTCGATAGACGCACGCTAGGCATGGACCATTTCTTAAACTTACAATGAAGCTGTGCATAAAACAATAAACGAATAAAAATAAAGACAACGATTAGAATAAAATTTAAAACCGATCTGAATGATAACAACAAAATTCAAAAACTGATTTTAATGATAACAATAAAATTTAAAACTGATCTCAAAGTTTTTTAAAATGCTTACATTTAGTTAAAACTAACATATACTAACCAAAAACAAATACATATATTTTACTTTGCCGGTGAGCTAGAACATAGAATATAATACTTTGCAATAGTAACCTTCAATATAGCTCACTATCTTCTATGTATCATTTTGTCTTTCTCATTACGGTAATGTTTTAGTGTTTTTGTTTTCATTTTCTTTCCATTGGTGTTCTTCATCTCGACCCATTGCTGCTGTGATTAAATTTATAAGTCATCCATCTTTAGGCATAGCCTTGTTTAGCTATAAGGCTATATATTTTAAGTGGGAATTACCTTTATCAGTCAAGTAATTTTGAAAAACTACACTCTGTCTGCAACTTACAGTAGGTAATAAAGTTTGTATCCATCTGTCAACAGATTAATGGCATTTTCAATTTTTAGTCAAATTGCAGCAAAAGAGTGTGGTTTACTAATACATCAGCTAGTCTGTTCATTGCAGTGGCACAGGGCAGACCAGTGCGATTTCATACAGTGGCCCATTTCCGAAATACACTCCACTAGTACTGCTGACAAACAAAACATTCAAGTCGAGGCTAGGTGCTCTGACTTGTCATATATTTGTATTATTTTTGAGCACTTGGCCTCAACTCGATGTGTTGTTTGTCAGCAGTGGAGCGAGATTTGGAAATGGGCTATCAAGAGGGAAGGTTATTATTGCTAATTGAAAGTAAACGGTGGTCAAGAACTAATCAATTTGATTACAGTCTTGAAATTGGTTTGACTATCAACCTCACCAAGATTCCGGCCGAAGTTTGCACAAATACATGTTAATTTTAACAACTCACCCCAACCTAACTGTTCCATTCAAACTGATTAAATTAGTAAGTATTCAATTGTATTTAAGTAGATTAACTATAAGACATGCACCCCTGACAGCTGGATATTTCACCATCATAATTTCCTGTAAAATGCATGTACCGTAAGGAAAATTAAATTCGTATGACAGAATTAATCTTACACAAACTCTGCAAGTAACTATAGATTTTAACACTAGGATTAAATCACATACATGTCTGCAGAATTAGCACATAAAACTTTATTTCACTTTTGAAAAACTTACGATGTAAATTAATCACCTCCCTGGTTCAATGTTTTTTAAGGTTGAACATGTTACACAAGTATGTACAGTACAAACAAATTTTTCTCACCTCCAGCTCTCTGACTTCCCCCATCCAGCTGCATCCTTCCTCCTTAGAGGGACAGTGAACTTTCAGTGCAAGTACCTCTCTTTTCATGAAATTGTCAGGAAAAACCTGTTGAGCACAAAAAATTATTCAATAAAACATTCCTAAGGTCATGAAAAAAGACATGTCCCCATGAAATAAGAGCATCTGTGCTTGACTAGAGGTTTTTTCTTTATGTGCTGTCAAGATACTGTACTAGCTTGTCTGGACAAAGCAAGTTGCAATTGATCGTCATGCAACATCTGACAAGTCCTAGTGGCAAACAATGTACATGTACATAGATGTTAGTGTGTTGGGCTCTCTCAATTTATGTTTTTCTATACTGCAGTCTCTAGAATATAGGTCAACTGTTGTTATGTTAAATATTATTCTATATATCATGTGTAATGTCCAAACTAAAACATCAAAATTAATTACCATTCATTTTGTTTAGCTGCATACATACGTAGAGAAGAAATCAACATACATGTATTTAGTACCAATGTAAATTAATTTTATGACAAAACCAAGGCACTGAGACCCCATTTGTCCAACCTCCCTCTTGACAAAACTGAAAAGTTAAATGTAATTGTACATCTGACTTCTTGCTGCCTCTCACAGATGCTTGTTTTTCAATGACTTTTTAGTACTGTTTTGTATACAAAGCTTACGAACGTATCAAGAGTTGGACTGAACAGATCATGTGATAATGTTATTATGCCATGTGAATTGACATGTAAGCAAAAACAAACTAAGGTAAATCAACATCACTACATGCAGTTCTGTCGCACATTTATCAACAGAAGCTGACAATGTATTGCCCACTCTCCCCCTACCCCCCAAACAGATCTACATTTCCAGTAGATAAATATGTCAGTGCACCACATTCTAGTGGTAAACAAAACCTGTGCTACACAGATCAGACAGAAGTTGGAACAAATGTTTAACAAAAGTTAGATTTACTACAACAATGGGCCAAGTTGTGCATGCCAATGTACTCATTCAAGTACATGATTTTTTTAAAATTAACAACAGTATAACTAAAAATTGAACTTATTTTAGTTTGATTGAAAAACAAATATTAAACATTGAGTACTATTCATTTAATAATAAGAAGTATACCTGATCTTTTGATACAAATTCCCCACAAATCTGACAGTACTGCATCTCAAATCTACCATTTCTGCAATTATAAAACAACATCTTATTATGCATTAATTTGCAACCTGACTTGTACATGTATACTATACAATGTACACAATCATTTATAGCAAGTGCTGTCTCATGCAGGCCTGGGTTTCAGTAATATGCTTTTGTACTGTAACCGAGCTGGAGGTGAATTGTGATGATTATTTTGACAAGAACATACATGTTGATGTTTAAAAGTCATTTATTTTCTGGATGAAGAAGAAATAATCGTCCCTGACAGTAAGGTGTTACAACTGCGCTTAACTGATGTGCACACGCAATTTTATCTCTACATGACAAGATGATGAATGATCATGAATTATCTAAATGACAAATGAAAACTCAAGATTACAGATGTTTCAAATTCTAACACTGACATATTGGCTGATTGTTCCTGAGTTCAAGGTGTACAAACAAGTAATCTTATTAAGTAACGATCCAAATAAAAACTAGGCAGTCCAACGGCAAGGAATCCATAATGGTGCTAATTGCAATATTGTTTAAGCCATCCATCCCACTGGCTAAAACATAAAAATCTACGATAACTTCACCAGCTAGTTCATGCATTTAATTTTAGTACGGTACACTTGTCTAGTTCATTCTTTTGTGGTAAAAACTCTTCAGAGTTTAAATGAAACAAAAATTCAATGTGGGGAACACAGAAAATTCGAAGCCTTTCTTTGCTTTTGTTTTGTAGTCTTATGATTAGATGAAATCTTAAAGCACAAAAGAAACGATGCTTTGAAATAAAATATTACATCATACTATTTTAAAAACATGTTGCATATCTTAGGTTAATGTCTTCTCGGTATGAAAATCTAAACATTTTAATGTGGGAAAAGCGAAATGCCGCAGAACAATGATGGTTGCCTAGTTCTTACTCGGACCATTACTTAAAACATGCACACTTGGCCACACCAACGGTATATAACATTCAAAATACACAAATACACTGTTTAGTAGAAATGTAATGCCTTTCCAGGGACTGGAAGTTAAATTAACATTCTCAAGTGCTGGCTTGTTTTGGTCACCTCGGGGCCCAGCATGCACATATTATTTTGCAAGCCCAGGCTAAAATTTAGGGGGGCAGCTTTGTGAGTCATACATGTACCATTTCACACCAAACAGAATAATGTTTTGCCTTTTTAGGTTCAACAAATCACTCTTAACATTGTACTATTATACTGCTTTACTCAATCATGTGAAAGGCCAGACCAATTTAACTTCCTCTTTGACTTTTACAAACCCACCAAACTTAATTTTGTTTATTGAAAAAAAAGGTTTTTGAGTACCATACATACCATGTATACACTGGGAATGGAAACTTACATGGGCCCAGTATAATGGCCACTAGAATACACAATCTGTCACAAGCATTCAGTATTTTTTCTGATTTAAAAGTTCAGAACTCAATCTCTTAAATATGAATAATTATCAAAGGAGTCTAAAAACTTTTGATGAATCATGACAGATCATGTGAATTGGCCAACCCTCGCTCGACAGTTAAATATATCTCTGCATGTTTATGTATATCAATGCAAAGTACTATCATATAATTGATTGTACATCGTATACAGTAATTGATGTGCGCATGAGATGCATGACTGTGAAAACATTGACTGTCAAACTCATGAGTGTACTTGTATTTAATGTACATGTCCACACAAAGTTGATACACTACCAAACTGATTTATATACTCACGTGAAAAAAGTGTTAATGCAAGATCTACAGTAACAATGTCCACAAGTTGTCTGCGTTGGGTCTCTCAGCAGCCAACCACATTTCGAACACAGGTATTTTGCAGCAATTTCACTGCAATCTGAGTCCAACAACTTGTATCCTGGCATCTTAAAGCTTCCACAAATTATTTATTACCTAATGATAAGAAAATAAACTTTGGTCATGACCCTGGCACTAATAAATTTATGTGACAAAGTAGTTCCAACAACTCCACCACAATGCTCCTCCAGGGACAGTGAAAGACAGTGCTTCACTGCTTCTAGAAAGTTAAAACTGTGGCATGAAAACGCTGAAAGAAGAGCAGGCGTATGATGGTCTCATAACCTTAACAGGTACAACTTCTTCTGCTAGTTCCACTGCAGAGAAAAAAACATTTACAGTATAGATTATAAACTCTGGTAAACAAGCCAATGCATGTGAACTATATACCATAATTATTCACTTATAAGCTGAGCAATTTTTTCTCAGAGCGATCAAAATTTTGGTAAAGTTTTCACAAAACTGGGGGGGTCAGCTTATAACTTATAACTTATAAGCTATAACTTATAAGATTTTTTATTTTTTTTGGTTTGAAGCCCGGTGTTTTCGGCTTGTAGATAAATTATAAACTCTTGACAAAGCAGAAACATGTTTGAAGCACACATTGATCATTATTCTTTATTTATTTGGTGGCTCTGAAAAGAGCCATTTGGTTGGAAGAATTTTTGTTGTTTACTCGTCTTCTGGCTCGCTGTCTGTCTCAAATTCATTCTCAAATTCACTGTCGTCTTCAAATTCTTTGGTGCGATTCCCTGTTGGTACACTTCATCATCTTCAGTACCATCCAAGGCATTTGAAATAATGCAGCTCTTAAACAATTTGTGGACCATTGCCGGGGAGATTTCAGACCATGCATCGTCGATCTATCTGAGAACAAGGTTTCGGGAAGGAGCTTTCTTTTTTCCTGCTGGTGTGTATTGGAATGGACCGTCGATCATCCAGGTTTGGTACTTTTGTCATACAAGGTCCTCGAACGGCTTGTTTAGGCATTTGTCCAGGGGCTGAAGCACATGACTAGTGACTTGTCTAGCCCGTAATGGGTTACAATTTCACAATTGTTTCCAACTTCTTCCGCTTCGGCAATAACTTTGAGCTTGAAAGCCAAAGTGTATGATGCGCGACGTGCTTTCAGCATGATTTTCGTTGTATAATTGTAAAAGCTTACGCTTAATGGTTTGGATATTTCAATGTTTTAGAACGAGTTCTATAAGTGAAAGTTTGAGTCAATCCTTGACAGTTTTACAAATCACAGCAGATCAATTAGTATTCTCTCAGTTAACGGCAATTCACTAATTTTGTTCGTGCAGATGTTGAATAGCCACTAACATGTTTTGCATTGTTTCCTGTTATCAATATTCATGATATTTCTAAAATGTGTTTCCTCACAGGTCAACTTTATCCTTTTGTTTCATTCGTGTGTTGAATCAAAGTTTAGGGACTCGCCTTATAGCTGAAACTTTTTTGATTTTTTTTGGCGACTGCGAAACCAAATTTGTGTTGTCCAGAATGGGGGTCTCGGCTTAAAGCTGAGATTGGCTTAAAAGTGAATAACTATGGTACATGTAAATTTTTTGGCGACTGCGAAGCCAAATTGACGTTGTCCAGAATGGGGGTCTCGGCTTAAAGCTGAGATTGGCTTAAAAGTGAATAACTACAGTACATGTAAATGTACATAGTTCATGCAGTACTATAATTAAGTGCTGTAAACTCTACATGTACCAGTGAACAAAACTGATATTTTGCACATGTAACTGATACATGACTGTATAAACCAATTAAAATTAAATTATATTTTCTGTAAGATTACAACAGGATTGAACATAATTTGAAATGCAACTCACTCCGATAACAAAATATTTAAACCTGAGGCCTACATTAGATTGGCGTGTGATACATGTACATGTACTACAGACAGTAACATGCCTATTGATGCTAACCATGTGCCTTGTTTCCTATTAAATTACATAAATTGGTGCACTACTCGTAAAAAACGTAGTAGTCGGGAAATACTTTTTCGTATCCTTAGTGAGTATCGGCTTCGATTCTCCACCACCAAAGTAGATCTTATAACGATCCTTTAACTAACTATTCTCACCTTCACAATGACAGCGGTCAATATAGGTAAGATACGTCTGAACACTGAAGGGGGGCTTTCTTAACTTGCTTGGTAGTAATGCAGATGGCATATAAAAGAAAGCCCAACTCTTGTGGCCCGTTATATCCTCATGTACCATGTGCAGAATGACGAACACAAAGTTCTGAAATGTAGATACAACAGAAAATATTAAATCGAAATAGAACAGAGAGTTTGAGCGTGAATACAGACTGCGAGCAGCTTCTCCAAAGAACGACCTGTGTTGACATCAGATGATCCATCGATTCCAAGGAACTGCTCGCAAACCAGCGTAAAAAGTAAGTTAAATTGACAATGAAACTTACGTTTTTTTGACCTTGAATTACTCAGTATTACTCTGATATCTGGTAAGATATTTGTACACAGCCTCAAGCTCAATAAATTCGATTTGAAACGGTCTCAATTAACCCACGTGCTTTTATTTTGATTCTTCATCCTTCACTGTCCTGTCATATGACCATTCCCGATTCCCCCACAAGTCTTTGCGACTTCTTACACTGGTCGAGCATTGCACGCTGGGACCAATCTGAAACATGACATATCCGCGTTTTCATTTTACCTGTCTGTTGTCGTATTAAACACAAATAAAGTGTGGAATCCAACTATTTGTTGATTAAGAGTCAAAGAAGAACGTCATTTGGGGGTCTGGATTTCTTCAGGATAACCTCTGCTAGGGTAGGGTAAGGATAAGAAAAACCCTGCCACTCAGGGCCGCTCTGCTTGGCCCTGCCATGGAGTACAGAACAACTTTTGAGACCGTGAATGAACATTATTCTCAAAAGTTCATGGTGTTGGTGGGACCAAGTTTTGAGAGGAATGCTTGTTCCTCGTATCGAGGTGCTTGCATGGATATATTCTCCTACTTGGCCGGACATGCTCGTACTTTCAACTTTCGCCGCACGCAGGATATCTCAAAATGCGTTTTCCGAGAGTAGCCTGGAATCGAATCAATTTTAAAAATCTTCGGAAGGGTGTCGGTTTTAGTTCGTAAACGCGAAGACGAGGGCTCCAAGATATATCATACCTTGTGTTTGTTTGCGTGACTTCTCAATCAGTTCTGAAGGCAAAGGGTATTGGGAATCTACCAGACTTTAAATTTGTAAATGATCAGATCTTCACACTACAGTACTGATGATACACGTAAGCGGGAACGTCTGTCATATGTAAAGTACTCATTGAGCACTCTTAAATCATGTAGTACATCAAACAAACACGAATCTGAATGCTTCACGTGTCATTGACTGTAGATCCAATCTTGTTGGTGCCGTGCGGAACAAAGAAACTATCATAAATCATATATTGGTCATGATTGACGCATTGCGTTAATAGTCGAAAGGGGAATCCCCAAATTCGACTCTTCTATTAGTATTAAAACAAAGGTCGCTGAATCCAAGACCTACATGTAGGATACATTTTGTTTTGTCAAAGTTCATCCTTTTAAAAGGCCAAAAAAGCACACACAGTGAAATCGATCACTTTTTGCCGCAAATTAATTGTAATCACGTAGGCCTGACGTAACTGAACTTTATGTAAAACAAAGCTGTTACCGCTTATAATGGATTAGTACCTTCACAGCACTCGGACTTCTCTCTCAGATTGGTAAATGTTTAATCTAAATTGCATTGTGTAAGCGATACACTGTGCTACTGTCGTGAATGCATTGTGTATTTCCTAAGCCATAGAGGAAAGGCCTGGGGCTAGTCTGAGATAATGCGGATTGTAATAAAGTCCTTTTAGTAATTTTGCCTCATTCGCAATACACTCTTTCTTTATACGAACCTATTTTATAAGATTTGCCCAACTGATTTAAGATAAAAACAATCCTGAGGCTGAGGAGAAGAACTTCTTTCGGATACAGTACAAATTCATGAAAATAATTCCTTCCTCCACTGTTGTTTGTTTCTTTACCGCAAACCACTCTAGATAAATGTATGTGTTTAAAATTGATTGCAATTACATTGCTGCTTCCAGCTAGTTTGTGCTAGCGATATGTTTACACCCCACTAGTTACTTGAACTAACTGATATATGTAAGAACATTTAAGAACATTTTAGGCTGAAACCCACAATCAGCCTCGGACCAAAAATTAAGGTTCTTATAAAAAGAGAGTGCATTTTATAGGGCTACAAACGGAGAACAATTCGATGGAGCATGTCACAATTTGTACTGAGTTTGGTATGTCGACAAATTTCGTAGAAATGGCTGAACCGGTGAACACTCATACGCGCACGGCCATTTTTTTTATAAGAACCTTTTTCTATGAACGTTGGGACTAAAAAAAGTCCAAAGTTTAAGAGGTTGCTAAAAACATGCTGAGGCTGGGGATACGCATAGAGAACATGTGTTTTACATCATATACTGTGTTCAGTAGCGATAATTTATATGCTGTCAAACTGTAAAAGAAAGCCAAATCGCCTGGTGGCTGCTCCGAATGTGGATACACAAAGGCAACTAATGACACTTGTATCTTGTATATCTTTTCAGAAAAATAACTAAATTACTGTACTTTGATCGCGATATAGGGGCACTGTTCCTCGTGTGCAACAAACAACCATAAGGTTTATAATAAATCCTAATACACTTATAGTTATACCTGAGTAGAACCTCGATTCTCTAAACAGTGAAGTCGTCGATATAACGAACAATATTCTTCAGTTGTACAGCCCGGCCAGAATTACAGTAAAATGTATGGAACAGAACTTCGATATAATGTACACTCGATATAACGAACTAATTTCCGATCTCTGGTTCCTTCACCTTAGCCTCCAATACAGTCGCCTTAGTATTTCCTTCGTGGCGGGCCCCCCTACTGTCCGTGTAATTTTGTTTTAGCCACCAGCTACTTAGAAGCTTTTGTGTAACAAACTAAAATCTAAGAACGGGATATCATTTCACAAAACAAATCTCCGTCTCATTGCAGTGACACGATCGTGAAATTTCATTTCAGTCGAGCTTGAAACTAAAATGTAATTTTTCGTGATCAGCATGATGCCCTTTGTTGCTCGATCTGTCAATCTGTTTTTACAGTGCCACTACACGGACCAAGGCCACCCAATCATGAGTCGAGTTGAAAACAATAAAATTGCCACAATTTTTTGACCGGTAATAGTTTTTGCCCCAGCAACTACGTACATGCAGCAGCGGGAAATCCAAATTGTTTATTTTTGCTTCCAGTTGTAGAAAGTTTACTATTGAACATCTAGATTTGAACGTTTGTATAAATAGAACGAGAAGGTGGAGCTCGGCAGCCTGCATGTTGGTGATGTTGAAGTCTCTCAAGTAGGCGTGGTCAGGAACCTGGGCACGTGGCCTGACAAAAAATCATGAACATGGTCACTCATATCAACAAGACGTACAGATCAGCTTATTTACACGGCATTAGGCGAATTCGCAAAGTTTTTTATACGAAAGAGGCTATAGAGACGCTTGTACATGCTTTAATGAAAGGTAGAATTGACTATTGCTATAGCCTATTATTTGGTCCGCTACCAATTCACCTAAGTAAGCTGAAAAGGATTCAGAACAGTGCTGCTCGACCAATGTTGAGTTCCGCGGTGTGAACATATCACAACAGTGCTTTTTTCATTACATTGGCTGCCCGTATATTATAGAATTAACTTTACGATTTTACTATTTACGTTTAAAGCTATTCATGGTAGTATGGCGCCAGAGTATATTTGTTCCATAATTAAGATAAAGCAGGGTGAACGGTACAACTTAAGATCTAACGTAGAAACATTACTTCAGCCTTCTGCAAGACTGACTAAGAAGACGCTTGGTGATTACAGATAGGGCTTTCATGTCGGCCGCACCCAATCTTTGGAACAAACTTCCCATAGAAATCATGCAGGAGGCAAGAATTAAGAAGCAACTTGAGACTAACTTTTCTAAATCGTTTTTATCCGTTGATGACTGCTTACATACATTTTTTGAACATATTTTTAATTTTACGTAGTTTTGATATAATACTTTTATATAGATTCATATTGTTAACTCTTTTCTAAGACTTTCTGTATATTGTAATAGAATTTTTTTTAATATTTTATTTATCATAAATGTAAAATAGCGCTGTTGATCATATCCACATGAAAATAGCGCTTTATAAGTTTTAAATTATTATTAATAGTAGTAACACGATTACGGACACCGTTATCCTCAAATTGTATGCTATTTTATGCTATTATTTTGTGATATGAACCACAACGGCGCTTCACACGCGACTCAAGACAAGTAGATGTTTTGTTCAACATGTCCTTTCACACTACGATCACACAAACTCATCTATTGCTCGTCGATCTTCCTAAGAGCCAACCGCCAAGGACCACGACTGAAGATATAAAAGCAATGAAACCAAACTTGTACGCATCTGGTTGAAATACAAGATCAGTTAATTTTGGATGGAGAACTCCATATTAAATTATTTGAGACATAACACACTGTGTATATGTAATGTGACGGGTACAAAGAATATTAGGCTAAGTAAAAAAAACTTGTGTTTAGCGTCCGGATTTTTGAAAAGAAGGAGGAAGCGGGGCATTTTTGTTTTTGAAACGTATTTTCACTGATTTTAAGAATAAGATAAAGGCAGGTGCCTCTGTACGAAAGTCAGTGTATCGTTCTTATACCCGTTAATTGGCTCTCCGTCGTCGAATTCTCCACTTGCAAATGAACTGAGCAAAGATCATCGCTCAGAGTTTGCTGTCCATCCTCAACAGAACGGGCATACCAAGTCTTTATAACCTTATGCTTTGATTTAATTGAACCAGAAATAAAAACCATGATGGCTAAACAACTTAATAGATTTGCTCAAAAGGCTAGTAGAAAGAAGCGTTCACGCAACAGCGAGTCATTCGGTACTGTAATATTACAACTTTGAAAAAACGTGAGAGGCAGTAGTGCCTGGTAGTGCGATTTACGTTTGACCTTGAAACGCCTAAACAAAACGCGAACAGAACTCGAATGACATCTATTGGCTGTGCGAACAGAACGTGAACAGGAGCCGGCGCACGCTACTGTGAACGTGGGGAACTTCTGATGGGCTTGACGAACTGAGCGCGTGCAAGGACGAAAAATTGCGCCATCTTTCTTTTATGATGGTGTTCGTATAGTTTTCATTTCATTGGACAAACGAACAGAGAGATAGAAATCCACGATATCCAGAGTTTGTGTTAGTAGCTTTCCTGCCAGTGGTTGACGAAAAAAAGTGAGCAATTTGCGAACGCGTTTCTCAAGGTCAACCGAATGTCACTCTAACGGTTAAGAATACATTTCATTTTCCACTTTTAATATACATTTTCAGGTCTTTTTTTTTAAAAAAAGGAGGCGGCCTCGAAAAAGCGGGCGGGGACGCCAAACATAAGTTTTTTTTTTACTTGGCCTTAATTAGCACCTTTTACTCAAGGTTTTGCATCGCTCGCATGATTTCAACTCAGCACAGTCCGCATGGTTTTCGATACTATCCCATAAGGTTGTACAATGTTTCACCTTTGTTTTATATCCGAGTCAATACAACGAACAATGACCGGAGAAATTTCATTGTTTTGATGCTCGCATGCTACCAGCATTTCTTGTTGGGTGACATTTAGAAAGAGCGCGTAATAGAGGCTTTTTTCTGCTCACTTGACTTGTCTTGAGTTCTGTCTGGAGAAGAGCCGTGATGGTTACGGTTCATATCTAATACTTGCTCGCGTAAAATTTTAGGATATCGGCTTTCGTTAATTTAGCACCTTCCGACCTATTTATTTACAGACGTTCAAATATAGATAATTCGTGATTGTAACCGAATGCAAGAATTCACTTCGGTAGTCTGACAAAAATATTACCAGTCAAAAATTGTGGTAATTTTATTGTTCTCAACTGGCTTCGTGATTGGCTTATTTGAATAGAAATTGTTTGGGTGGCCTTGGTTCGTGTAGCCGCACTGTAAAATTTAGGGTTATCATTCGTGGATTTTTAAAAAAAAGAACAGGAAAAACCCGCCCTGTGGTTCAGTATGACTGAACATGAATTCATTACTATTTGCGATCCCGTTCGTTTCTCACGTTTCCTAGATTGGCTAGAGTACCATGATACTGTTACTGTGAGGCCTAATATTTGTTTTCCTTGAGTTTTACCGTGATGTACCATATTGTGTTGCGCATTTTTGAAATCAAGGCGATTTGACAAATGACTCCCATCCACATCAACGTTGGTGTTTCTCAAAAAGGCCCAAACGTTTTAGGGTTAATAAACGTCAGCCTCAGCTCCAAAATTAGAAGTTCTTATGAAAAAAAGAGGGTAATTTTCCTCAAGTTTTTAAAATTTCGCCGTCTAGTTTAATCTATAACAAATACTGAAATAAGAATAAAGAAAGATAATTCTAACCTGAATGAATGCAGTGCCGTTATCGCATGTCCTTCCGTCAATTCTGATGAATGGAACTGAAGACAAAGGAATTGAAGAGGAATGTCAGTAAAAAATGTCTTTTACTCTCAGAATGCAGTGCAAATTCAAAATCAAAGAAAACTGTTGTTACTTTTTGCTTCAATTTTCCCGTCAGATATATTATTGGTCTTGGCGAGGTCACTGAGCTGAATTTCTCCTCTGAACTCCAACAAAGTGCTTAACTTTACTTCCGGTCATTCGAAAGCCAATGTCGTGACTCACCAAATGCCCTTACCGCACATTTGAACCGTATATATTGCCATTATTGGCTTACAAGTGACGTATGTCGCTGCAAATATGCTGACTGGCAATTGAGCGGAGAGTCTACAATAAGTACTCTATCAGAAGCTTTAGGGATGTATAAATTCTCCCAAACTCCACGTCCCGGGGTTAAGTCAGGCCATTCCATTCTATTTTAGGAGATCAAGGTTAAAATCTCCCATAATTGCACATGGTTTGTCTTCTCTATGCGTATTGTCGAGAGCGAAGTTTTTAAAGTATTAATATATGGACATCCAAACGGAAACATTAACGGGTTTATGCAATATACTTTTGCAAAACTCCGCAGAGCATGTTCGAATGTGCATGCTTCATTTATAAGCCAGATTCTGATTTTGTTAAATCCGAGCGAATTGAAGCTTTCACAAAATATTTTGTGCAATATAGGATTGAACGCCGACATAAGTGCCGCAGTCACGATCAGTTTCCATATATCCTTAGTCATGATCAGATTTCATATCGTTACAAAAAGTAAAATCCAGATTAGTTTCAAGATTGTTTTCTCTCTATTTAAACTGATTTTTGTTTACTATCTGTTGTTGTTTTCGTCACTGATACTTTATTTACGAACGAAACAAAAACGCGCTTAAGAACATGTTTCAGGAGGGTAAGCTGAGGGGGGTTCTTATTTTCGGGAGTATTTAGGGGGTGTGCAAAGCCGTAGTACGCCGTTAAAAGCTGATTCGAAAGTCAGAGAAGCCTGTATTAGCGAAATGGCCCGGAGTTGTTCGGATGTGTTTGTGCCCAGTCATATGGAAATATTCAAAGCAATATCACAACAAACGGGGAATCTCCGCCTCTTTTGCTCAGTGTGTACCAGCTTGGAACCTTAATATAATCGCAAGGTATTTGGATGTTTTTCTCCACTTATTTGCCCTGTCATATCAAAGACAACAACGAAGAAAACAGTGAGACTGAAAAAACTTCGAGTGTTTGTAAGCAATTTGCTTATTTATATAAAGTCCTGGTTAAAAAGTTCTTCCAAATTTATTTCAGCTTAAGTATTGCCTTAAAATATATGCTAAGTTCATTGTTTATTGGTGTGGGTCATTCGCTTGCTATGCAGCACGGTATAAAAGGAAATGGGACTTTATCAGATTTAAAAAAAAAAAAAAATCATTTATACCATATAACTTAATAAACAAGCTTGTATCAAGCTGAAAATGTTTGGGATGTTTGGGATATTTAAAGAGTTACGAGGTCAGCTGTTGAGGAGGGCCGGCGGGGATCCCCTGTAATCGCAGGCAGTCACCTTTTGGAAAATCCAGCCTGATACAAAACCAAATAAACGTATTTTATTTCGCTTACCAAATAGTTACAACTTACAAGTGGCCTAAAATGTAAGAAGAAATAGTAATACTCGGCCGTAACTTCGGTTTGCCTGCTCCTAAGATGACGCGCTTTTCTTTAAAAAATCGGGAATTTCAAGATCTTTCTTTTCAGCGTAACGGATTTTTTAAATTTCATTTTACTTTGGTCAAAAACTGCAGTTGAAATGTTGTACTATAGCTGGATTTTAACAGCCTTTCTCGGTCAACTTCAGGTTTTACTGAAATCGCGCGACTTGCTTCTTT
This sequence comes from Parazoanthus swiftii, assembly GCA_025403585.1. Classification (NCBI taxonomy): domain Eukaryota; kingdom Metazoa; phylum Cnidaria; class Anthozoa; order Zoantharia; family Parazoanthidae; genus Parazoanthus; species Parazoanthus swiftii. Next base: position 430 of record JAOBYE010219544.1, on the reverse strand, counting down.
CGTTTCCGATCTAAATCAATTAGCGGACACGCAAGCGATTCTCCCGATTACGCTTTGTTTGAAAATGTCTAGGATGTTTGAGATATTTAAAGAGTTACCAGTTTTCTAAGAGCTTAAAAGAGGTCAGCTGTTGAGGAGGGCCGGCCGGGATCCCCTGTAATCGCAGGCAGTAACCTTTTGGAAAATCCAGCCAGACATATATACAGACATGCATATATCTGGCTGGATTTTCCAAAAGGTGTCTGCTGAAATGAGACAAATTGGCCTCACTTTCTCTTAAAATTGCCTAACTTCAAACCGCCGTAAGTTCGGTCTGCCTGCTGGGAATTTGATGCGCCTTTTCTCAAAAGACGGGGAATTTCAAGATCTTTCATTTGAGTCATATGGTTTTTCTTCATCGATTTTACATTGCTCACAATTTTTAGTTGAA
>JAOBYE010219433.1:0-17007 GCA_025403585.1 Parazoanthus swiftii | reverse complement strand
CATATTTGGTCAGCTCTGTTGACTCCCCATACAGCACCGGATGAACCGGTGTCTATCTGCTTTAGACCACCAGGAATCGGAGCCCAGGGAACTATTGGTAGTGATGATGTGATTTTAGTTTTAACAATGGCTGTTTCTACTTTTATCGTAATTATGTATTTGTTACTAAAATAGAGAACTACTCTAAAAGTACTAGTAGTGGTTTTGTTATAAAAGCTAGATTTGTTTTGAATGATATCTAAAAGAGAACAGTCTGAGTCAGAAATTGCTATGTTTATTGTATTGCTTCTTCATATGTTTTATATGGCATGGATAAATTTACTTAGAAGTCAATCAAAATGTGTAATCTGTCATCAATTTAAAATATTACTTTTGAACCGGTAGTTTTCATAAGATTTTGTTTGTTATTTTTTTTCGCTGCTTTGTATCTACGAAGCACGTATCAGATGGAGAATTGTAAAAATTATCTAGGTTTTTTTTAGCCTTGAACTTTCTCTCTCTCGCACACGCACACACACCAACAGAGAGAGAGACACACACTGACACGCTGTCAATTACATGGATAACATCGTTTCTCTCTTACCACAAAGATTCTGAACATAATTAACCCTTTTCTGGAAATACCACTAACAATAATTGCGATGAGGATAATGATAATATTAATGATGAGGATAATGATATTGATCATAAATAATTTTTATAACAAGGAAAACAAAAAAGGGAGTAGTAAAAGCATATTACGTAGTAGCAATAGTTTTAATCAAAGTTTTTTTGACGTCTTTAGCCTTCCTGATCTTGTTTACAATATGTTTTTTAACTTGCATCTTTTACCGTGTTTCTCTCTGAATTAGCACAATGGCCAAAATAGTGTAACAATTAGAACTTTCCCATTCTCTATTCCATCTATTTGCATGCGTAACTTGTATAATATTGCTGGTTTAGAACAAATGGTAGTATTCTGAATACTGGGAAGAGAAGAAGTTGTTCCTGGATTTGTTTATTAGCACTAGGGCTATGCCAATGGTGTGATACTATTAAAAAGAAGACGAAACCATGAGACTGTAGTTTCTAGGCCGTTTATTTCATACTGCTCTCATACTGGTATCCAAGATGTTTGTTTACTACAACTGATAAATCGAGAAAGGAATTAAATAGCATCTTTGATTGTTGATCGTTGACTGGTCAACAATACGAAGAGCGCTGAAGGCCAAATGCTAATATATCATTCTGAAGAACAAACAGTTAGACTGTAGCATTATTCAATTCATTCAATATATAGTACTACTGTCTTGCTTATGTCTAAAGGGCGACCAACTCTAAGCCGGCAAGTTGCAATAAGCCAAAACTGGGTCAAAATATATTGTTTTTGAAAACCTAACATTATAAGTGATTATGATATATTTAGTGCATTTTCGGTAGAGCAAGCTAACAAGCAAACTCTGATACGAAATGAAACAATCCAATATTTCGCCATTTTTAAGAGCCATCTTTTAGGGTGATTTTTACCCTGCTGACAAACCTGGACAACGTCTTGTCCCACAACGCCTTGTCTGTTTGGCAACTCCTCGGCAAGACTTTCCCCCGTATGCTGGGCGTGGGTTAGTACAACTGCGCGTGCGTGATTGAGTCCCTCCACCACAAGACTTTGAACATTTGCTCCAAGCCGAGAATGAAGTCCATCCTCCATTAACTGGAAAGCAAGTGATAAAATAAGAAAAAACAAATATGTTATGTAACAATTAGTTAAATATTTCTCATTTGTAACTGATATAAAACAATTTCTTTCAGTTTTTGAGAAAAGGTACCGTATAACAAATCGCTAGATGTACTATCTAGTAAAACTTGTGATCATAGAAACACCGCAATGGAAAACGTTTCAATGAAAAATTGAAATAAAGTTCTAGCGAAACAACACCTATTGTGTTTATAAGCATCTTTAACAGAAAAGAAATTCACAGTTTGTCTACTGTCCTTCTGATATTGTTCTGCTTACAAACCTGGACAACGTCTTGTTCCACAACGCTTTGTCTGTTTGGCAACTCCTCGGCAAGACTTTCCCCCGTATGCTGGGCGTGGGTTAGTACAACTGCGCGTGCGTGATTGAGTCCCTCCACCACAGGACTTTGAACATCTGCTCCAAGCCGAGAATGAAGTCCATCCTCCATTAACTGGAAAACAAGTGGGAAAATATGTTGACGTAATAACTGGCTTTATAATTCTCGCTTGTAATTTATATACTGTAGTAGTAGTAAATTTGTTTCTTTCAGTTTTGAGAAAAGGTACCTATAACAGATCACTAGATGTACTATCTAGTAAAACTTTTGATCATAGAAACACCGCAATGGCAAAAGTTTAAATGAAAGTTGAAATAAAGTTCTAGCGAAACAAACACCTGGTGTGTTTACAAGGAGCTTTGACAGAAAAGAAATTCATAGTTTTGTCTCTTTAATGTTCTGCTTACAAACCTGGACAACGTCTAGTCCCACAACGCCTTGTCTGTTTGGCAACTCCTCGACACGACTTTCCCCCGTATGCTGGGCGTGGGTTGGTACAACTGCGCGTGCGTACTTCAGTCCCTCCACCACAAGACTTTGAACACCTGCTCCAAGCCGAGAATGAAGTCCATCCTCCATTAACTGGAAAGCAAGTGGAAGAAATAAGAAAAAAACAAATATGTTATGTAACAATTAGTTAAATACTTCTCATTTGTAACTGATATAAAACAATTTCTTTCAATTTTTGAGAAAAGGTACCGTATAACAAATCGCTGGATGTACTATCTAGTAAAATCTGTGATCATAGAAACACCGCAATGAAAGACGTTTTATTGAAAAATTGAAATAAAGTTCTAGCGAAACAACACCTGTTGTGTTTATAAGCATCTTTAACAGAAAAGAAATTCACAGTTTGTCTACTGTCCTTCTGATATTGTTCTGCTTACAAACCTGGACAACGTCTTGTTCCACAACGCCTTGTCTGTTTGGCAACTCCTCGACAAGACTTTCCCCCGTATGCTGGGCGTGGGTTGGTACAACTGCGCGTGCGTACTTGAGTCCCTCCACCACAAGACTTTGAACACCTGCTCCAAGCAGAGAATGAAGTCCATCCTCCATTAACTGGAAAGCAAGTGCGAAAAACAAGAAGAAACAAATTGTGACATAATTTCAAAATGATTCTCGATTGTAAGTAATATTAGAACAAATTAGACTGAATAACTGACCAGCAACAAGTTAAAGTAAATTTTGCAAAGACGGTTTCAGTGAACCAGTGTGTATTTCTTTCATGTAAATACTCTGTGTTGACAAGGTATTTGACAGTCAAATAAAATCCACAGAATTGCCAGCGGTTTTATGAAAACGGTCTTGTGAATCCCTTGGTATTACTTTGCTGTTTCTTGTCATTGTCATGTTATTACAAACTGGTAGCTTCGACGATCAAGTGAAATAGAACAGTATAGTAAAAATAAGGCGATAGCTATACTTTATAGCTTACAAACCTGGACAACGTCTAGTACCGCAACGCCTTGTCTGTTTGGCAACTCCTCGGCAAGACTTTCCCCCGTATGCTGGGCGTGGGTTGGTACAACTGCGCGTGCGTACTTGAGTCCCTCCCCCACAAGACTTTGAACACCTGCTCCAAGCCGAGAATGGGGTCCATCCTCCGTTAACTGGAAAACAGTTGGAAAAAAGAAATGTGTTGTGTAAAAACTTGCTAGAGTAACTTAAATCTGTTATGTCACATAAAAATATTAAATTATATGATCATGAGTTACCTGAATGGCAGAAAGTTGACGGCAATAACTACATCTATACTTTGCTCTTACATTTGTTGCAGATAACAAGATAGCCGTGGGGACTACTCGAGACAGTTGACCATATAAATGAAGGAGGTCGCAAACGTTTATGGCAATGACTGTCTGACAAGCAAGCATCTTCCGTTGTCAGAGGAGCATAAAAGATTTCTGCCTGCCTGGTAAGTTTTTTAGGATATGGAATAATGTTGAAAAATATATACTAAAATAACATTAAATGTGAGTTATGGATGCACGGGGGAAGTTGGGAGAGCACGAGAGAAGCGTCTGAGTGGCACGAGGCGAAGCCGAGAGCTTCTCTGGCTTCTCGAGTGCTCTCCTAACTTGCCAAGTGTTCTGTGAAAACAGCTATAGCGAATCATTTGCCAGTATCCGTTCGTGTTGGTTGTTTTTTACGTCTTTGTCAATCAGGTGAAACTAACAACATGGCCAACAGTTTTGAGAAAACAGTCCCAGAAAACTAGTTGGTATTCTGTCGCAATGGCTTTGTCAAATAAATTCATGTGTAAAGACCTTTAGCAATTTGAGAACTTTAAAAAACATTCAGAATGTGCAAATTTCTTCCGAACCGTTTTGCGAATAAGGCCATTTGAGACATTTGATCAATGCCTACTGTGGTTTTTTTCTACCTGAAGTTCTGCTTACACACCTGGACACCGTTTAGTCCCACAACGCCTTGTCTGCTTAGACACTCCTTGGCAAGGTTTTCCCCCATTGGCCGGGTGTGGATTGGTACAAGTGCGCATGCGTACTTGAATCCCGCCACCACAGGACTTCGAGCATTTGCTCCAAGCCGAGAATGAAGTCCATCCTCCGTTAACTGGAAAACAAACAAGAAAAACACAAGATCTATTTTTGACAATCAGAACACGAGTTAGCGTTTCATTGCTAGGAAACAACAGGTTCTGATTCTTGTCACATACCACGAGTTATTTATAAAGGCTTATAGATGTCTCTATTTCAACTAATTTATTTCAAATTATTAACCTATGGGCAAAGTTTAATGATTGTCGCGCGCATGCGAAAATGTTTTGACGCGTATATTATAGAATAGTGAAATAACCAATCAGATTGAGAGTTTAAGTAATTTTATATTAAATAAGCCTTATAAAGCGGCTGCGACAGTGATGTGGGGTAGAGTACGAGCGAATTATGAAAGAAGAATCTTTTACCCGAGTATTTTCTTACTTCCTTGAGTGCAATACAACTTCCGGAGTGTTCAGTTACTGATCCCATTTGTATCAATCAATCAAGCAATAAAATGTTTACATATTTATTTATGATATTATATGAAAAGGTTAAGGAAGCCTCTAAAGAAGTCGTCAGGCTTATAAAGAGTACAAGCTTTCTGTGTAAGACGAGGTTTTGCAAATGAATGACTGATTCACTGTAACGTTCAGGTCTTAAAGTACAAGTTGTATAGACCCAGGCAATTATTTTGTAAGATTTTTCTTAAAAATTCTGTTTAAGTTGCTCAAAAGACAAAGGGCGTGGTGGCAAACTCTACTGTTATTGCACACCAGCATGATGGCTTTGACATCACATGCAAGTCAAGAACTGAGTGCTTTGTCCTATGAGAGAAACACTGCCCTTGCTATCCTTTAGCCAATCGGAGCGTGCGTTTTGTTACTGCAGAGATGAGAGGCCGTAAGTAATTGGTCAAAATTTGGCACTACCTATCCTGGATGACTCTGTTAGTATTGTGATGATGACTAATATGATGTTGATATAACATCAATGATGACGACTATATGATGATAAGGCTGCACGGTGCATGACGATGATTCCGAAAACATATACTACATTGTAAGGATTATTGATCTTTTGACCCAAAGTATTCGAGAGCTTCACTTATTAACCCTGCCGACGACAAAGGACGCTGGGTTTGACCGGGTCTTTTAATCGTAAATTGTTGTAGGCAGGTCCGACATCAGAGAACTTTTCTGAGATCAGTAAAAAAAACAGCCTTTTTTTAAGGCAAGTGTTACGCAATGTTTGACAGCTTCACCGTTCGTTTCTCCGTTTCACTTGCTTTCTAAAATGTACTTAGTTTTAAAACGGCTCACAAAAATAATTAAAATGTTTACTGGCATTTAGGATAAGCACATATTGCTGATGTGTAATGATTTGAATTGTAGATTTTGGAAGAAGTTCAAGTTCAAGGTTCCATTCAATATTTTTTCCCAGAGCTCAACACTAAGGAAACAACAATTCTTACCTCTTTTTCCACAAACTACGTTTTTCAGTTGCTTCAGACCCACTTTTCTGAGTACTTTAAAAGAGTTTATGAGGAAGACGTTGTTTTCGATACCGTACGCAATTTCCCTCAGTTCCTTTTTGTCAATACTATGTCCAATCCCTACGGTTATCACTTGTACTCCTTTGGCCTGAAAAAGCATAAAAAGACATAAATATTACCCCAGACCGAGGAACTAAGTTTTGTTATTACCCTGGCGTTAAATCAGAGGGGAGAAACAAACTTAACTTACTCCGTAGAAGATATTTGAACAACAATTGGCTGAGGAAACTCAAATAGCGCGCGCAGTTATAAACGTAATTTTCACGTCTGAAGCAACAAAGTTTTTCCTTTCAGAAGTCAAATTGATGGATTTTTCTAAATAATTGAATTAAAACACTTGGATCTTCAGTAAAGGTTCGATGAATCTCAAACTAATTAATTACTTTTTTATGTTGATCCACAACAGCATAACAGCATTTAAACCTATACGTGCTGTCCAAGTTAACAACCTTGGAATTATTTGACTTGTAAAAATGTTTTTTTACGTACACCTGCAACCTATAAGAAAACACTGATATGAACAATACTGCATCTCTCCATAATTTTTTTACGCTTGATGTCAATAAGGCATTTTAAGGCTACCACACTAGCTGTAGCTTTGATCGTAGCCCACTACTTTTAAAATATCTTTCAATTGAAAAACAAACATTTAAAGGATTCTGTTCAAAGTGCTTCCAGAGCAACCACTAAGCACCACACGGACGTGTTTGTCGCTATCATTCACTGCATGCATGCTTCATATTGTTTCAAGACAAAACTTCTCGATTCAAAAAAAATGACTGTTTTGGTCATGATATATGGCTGTTCAAGTAAATGAGCTGGGAGTAAGACAATCTTCTGATTAGAGCAGACTCCCCCTCCCGCCTAACAATCCCCATCATAGAAACTACATCCCCCGGTGTCTACCTTTAAAGGCGCGAGGACGCGCTGGTAGGGCTCTGATGCACTATTGGTTCTTCCATCGGTCAGCACAATCAACAGTCGAGCGGCCTTCTTTCTTGAGCCTCCTTTAGCTGAAACATGAAAGTTACAGGTAATACATTTCATTATAGAATCAGCAGGTAATACTCCCAGTTCTCTTTTGAAATACTGGCCGATCGGCGACTTTAAACTAAAACTTGGATATCTAAATATTGAACTTGACCAAGCTGCCAATCATAATATGCTACAAAATAAATCAAGATAAAGTTCAGACACCACGAGACAGCTGCGAACCATTAACAAATTATTAGGACTTTCAATACAAATATCCGGTCGTTTTATAAGAAACATTCGTTGAGACTATCGTAGTTTCTAAGAAAAACAAAAGCAAAATACAAGCTGACTTGGTTCCGACTTTACGCTTATCGATTATCAATTTGACTTTAGATTGAAATGTTAAACCGCAATGCACATTTGCATCACTGCATCTTTCAGAAGTTCCACACAAAGTTGTCCTCGTGCAGACATGCATCTATATAAAACGTTGATCTTTTAAGCAACCCTCTCTTAGTCCTGCTTCCTTTGATTACGTGGACGACTGAAATGGTTGACAACACTTTACAAACCTGAAAAAAGCATGCTATCAGCCAGGCGTAAGGCTCTGTCAGTTCGTGTATACCCGCCAAGGTAGTAAATCTTGTCCATCGCTTTTTTCAGAGAGAAACGATTTGAGTTGGCAGTGCTTTTGAAGTCAAACATCAGGCTTGGATTCTTGTTATATCTGATGATTCCCACACGTGCACTCTGTTTGGAGATCTCCAACATGTCAAAAACTCCCTTAACGGCTTCTTTCATTCTTTTAAAGTTTGAATGCCCCACACTTCCAGAGCAGTCCATAATGATACCAAGATCTAGCAATCTCTTACAAGGACCTGTTGTAAAGTTGCAAGGAAAACGAATACATTGTTTTTCAATATATTTAACATGTAGTACAGAAACTTTTCTCCTTGTTCCGTTTTTAACCAGTTGCAGGAGCGTAGAAAATTAAAGAATATGTTTTTTACATATTTTCGAAGAGGGAAACAGCAAAATATATAAAATGAGTAATGTGTGTGTTAAGTTAGGTTGATATGTTTAACAGCAGTCAATATTTTATTGATCGCAACCCCAAATGTCACGTGCATGTGTAAAAATGTAAAAATACAATGAAACGAGGTATATTCTTTTCTTTTTTCAAAAAAAAAGTTACTTTATAACCTCAGGGCGCGGTTGTTTGAAGTTAAGTGTTAGCCGCTATGTTAGCCATAAACGTATTCTTTGTCTGAGACACGTAATCCGCTTCTTTAAAGTGCTGACGAAACGATTATATAACTCTTAATGACTGTAAATGTGACCCGAAATTGGTTGATGAGGAACGAAACCCAATCTTTGAGATAACTAGGTCCGGAGACCCTCCTTTAAAATAACAGGCAAATGTGACTGTCGTTGGAATCCAAAGCATTCTTGATAATTAGCGGCAAAAAGGGAAATAAACATTCTGCGTGTTTATCAACCCATACTTAATTTCTATGTGCACATTTTTTTTAATTTTTCTAACAAGTCGCATACCGTTTCTTGAGAATAACCAATTAATACGGAACATTTAAATCAACGCTACCATACCAAAAGATTCTAGATAGCTACAAAATGTGAACTGTATATTATTGAAATGACAATGACTAGGGTTTCTGTCAAAACTGATATGTTTACAGTTATCATATGTTATCAAGGCAGACCAGTATCGGTGGCTGAATTCTAATTAACTAAAATTGTATTTTAATTTTGTTATACTTATATTGATTAACCCTCTATTGCACATGTCACACAATAACAATGCATTATTAATGTTGAATGTGCACCCAGAAGACTAAAACCTGAAACCTATCAACAAAATTTAGAAATGATTTTCATTGTTTTACTGAGCTGTTAAGAATCACGATAACAGTTAGAAAGCTCAAAATTTGGATCTTCAGTTGGTACTAATTTCGTTAACAGTCACATTTGTCACGAATTCTCGATCGATTCCACTAAGCTTCCTTACTCACCTTTATCTAAGCAACATTTTACCATTTTTATGAGTATAACAGCTTTTGCTTTTGTGTATATTTCTTCACGCATACCCTTTTTGGACAAATTTACGATTTTATCACTAAAATTGCTTTTTGCCCAATCAAATTGTTTACCATTTCAGCCACTTGCCTGTCCGTTTGACCGCCATATTTTTCAATTGTCAGTCCGACACGGCAAAATGGCTACAATAGTGATCCTAGCAAGTTTTATTGAGTACTTTATTTTTAGAATTGAGCGTATGATTTTATTTGGATGTCCACAAACTATAGATAAAAACATTTTCCAAATTGTTATTAAAGTTAATAATTTTTTTAACGAGCACGAATGCATTGCTGACTTTCTTTCTGTTTTTTTTTTTGCAACAGCCGACTGCATGTTCATATAAAAAAACTGAGTTAAAATATCGGTCAAATTCAATTTTATGAATCACAAAATAATCGTCTGATGCTTACCAACAACGCGTTTTGTCTCGCTTTGTTGAATAATCACAAATAAAAGAGAGATCAGGAGATGACCCAAGTAAAAGCGCTTTGGGATCATCTTGGAGAAGAGAGAGAGCAGTCCCCTTCCACTCCTGGTGAGACGAAAACTGTTGACGATTGTCCCAACAGGACGCTTTTGTTGAGAGCTCTTCACACGTGACGAAAAAGTTCTAACTAAATTGCCCTTTTAAATTAATTATAGCTTTTTCTTTGATTAGATGCTTACTCTAACACCAATGTTAAGAAAACGTGTTTATATTACTGCCAAAACGAGAATCTGTTGATAAATATTACTTTGAATATTTAAGACTAAGCCACAGGTCAAAATCATTCTCGTGTATGGAACATGATATCACCAGTACTTCGTAGTTTCTCTAAACACATGTTTTAAAAGCGGATGCAAGAGAAATTTTTATTAGACACACTGTAAGAACAGGATGATGATGTTGGCATCAATATGAGTATCTCAAACCTTCCATATTTATAGCAGTATACTTATCTTTGTATACCTATTTACTATAGTAACCCAATTGCTATTCCGTTTCTTCACAGGTTCCAATTGCTTCGTATTTCATACATACTATTTTAAATCCGGCATAGTGTACTCTCTTTTGTTTTTTCCTTATTTTTTCTAACCTTGATCTAACATTTCACTACCCGCCCAGATGAGCATTTGCTATTTGCGGGTATTGTAGCTCTGTAAAAATGTATAAAATATTAAAAAATTGAACTTGCATTGCAATAACAAAATCTAAGTTTTCCGTCAGCCGGTCGCGAGACAATACAAACCTTAAAGAATGTTGGTTGTCAATTGATATTAAATTAAAATACTTATTCCTCTTTTATTATGAACAAGACAGAACTGAGCAATGTGAGGACACGATTGTGAGACAAAATGTTACACTATGGAGAGAAAAACTCGACAACTTTGCTCGTAATTTGGATCAAAAGAAACTGGTCTTAAAACAACTCACAGATGCGTATTAAAAAACTTAAATGGTTAATAAACATATTTGATTTGCGCTTTTAGTAACACTCCAGCCAGCCAGTTGGATTTTTTTAACTTTATGTCGCGGTATTATTAGTAAAAGAGTTTGTTTACCAACGCTTTTTTAATTACATATACTGATTTTGGTAATTGCATTGAGTTAAACGAAGACCCTATACAGACATTTTGACTGCGGGTAACTGTTTTTAAGTATTGTGCAATACATTCCTATCTTGATCCAGAAAGTTTCTGGAATGAAAAAAAAGGATTATATGACATTTATAGAGGCAGTTGCTGCAGAATGTCAAGTCAACAGCATTTGTTGTAACTGCATTGTGTGGTTGTGTGTGTATAACAAAGAACTGACTCTATTCACGTTCTTTGATATTGAGACGTAACCATCAGGAAAATCGGCAAGCAGTAGTCAAAGCAGTTTTTAGAGCGCTATACTCTAAAGAAAAATTTAGATAACGTATCAATATTTCCAAATCGTCTTTAAGTTCGCATACTAGATTATGATGCGTCAATGTTGTAAACTCTGTGGGACATATAACAGAATAACAGAATCTTTCAGCAAACTCAAAATTTGTCAGTAAAAATTTACTGAACAATGGTTTGCGCGATGTCTTTTTAAAAGGTACAGACCTTGTTTCAAGGTCTTAGTTATCCGATTTTTAGCAGGGGGGTTAGACGAGCGTTTTTCAAAAGATTAACTTCATAGTAGTACATTTCTTTCATCTTTTACTAAGCTTTTTGGTTGTTGGAACAATTTCCCCCCTGCCCTTTCCCCCTACCACTGGCTACTACCATAATATTTTGTACAACAACCTTATTCTGGAACAAGACTTTAAAAAAGATTTTAATCAAGCCATATTAAATCTTTGAAAAACGACATACACACATAGGAAATGACACGTTAGAAAACAGATATTGGCACACAAACAAATCTCTGAATGTCGATTTCGTTTACAACCATAATGCGTCTTAGTAGATTGCCTTGTTTGAAAAACAGCTTTACACTGATTCAGTAATTGGCTGAATCAATTGCTACTGTTTCAGTTTGTTGACCTGCGTTTAAGTTTTGGGAATAAAGTCCTGCAGAAAGATGGATACGACAACGTATTCACAAAGATGTTGCAGAATAAATTCCGTCAATTTCGATTTTATTAAATGTTGAAACTACTTCAATATGCTTAAATGTGCAAGGAATGTTCACACCGAAAGAGATCTGTTAAATAACTATATTTGACTTTAACACTTGGGATTTTTTATAATCTACTCTTTGTTAACATAGCGGCTTAGTTCACAAACCGGAAAACATATTAAAGGTTCTGTGTGATTTTAGTTTCTTATTAAAAAAACGAAAGAAAACTTGATAATTGCCCCAGCGCACCTTTAACTGTTTTGTTATATTGTTAGTCACCAAATTATGACATTTTTTTAAATGGCTCAGGCAAATGATTAAGCGAAGAGTTCTCTCGTTAATAAAAATTCGCTGAAACAATGATAATCTGAAACGTTGTTGTTTAAGTAGAATAACTAATTGCTTTCGACAAGGTTTAGGAATAATAGTTTTAAATTTGATCGATTAAGCTTTAGAAAATAGATGTTTATTATTATTGAAAATGTCTTAATAGTGAGAAAATTTTTACTTAGCAAATGTTATAGTAAATAATTAAAAGGTTTTAAGGGTTGAGAGTTTCTAGAAGAAACGACTTATTGAGCTATCAATTGGACGATTTGCTACTGAATTGAACAACATTACCTTATATGAAGCAAACACTTTCAGTATTCTTAGCTTTCTATTTCCCACTGTTTTACAGTATGCATCGACAGAAATGCACTATGTATTTGCAAATTTAGGGCTGTTAGTTTTGTATACCTGTAGCTGTCAGAAAAAGACGAATTTCTCATTCACTCATCGTTGGTGGATGTGCGTGTTTTAGACTTGTGCGTGGCCTTTTAAAACCGACAGTCATGCCCAAACCGAATTAGTAATATGAACAGTATATCTGAAATGGGATTGTTTTCAAATTCATCCGCTATTTATTTGCTATTCCGCGTGTTATAAATAAGGAGTACTTCGAGGTACTTTTTGAAAATAAGGGCAAAAGTTGGACCTTTATCTTTGTTTGGACACTTCTATAACACCGACTCCTCTTTATTAACTGCGAATAATGCAGAGAGATTCTAAAAGCCATCCTCGGAAACCCAGGGCGACATGAGTGGGACTGAGAATTAAGAGGAAAAACGAAATAAGACGAAGACCTATAAGCAAGTTACTTTGTTGTCGCTGTAAAAGGTTTCTTTTCTAGCTGCCACTGGCTAGACCACACACTTCAAATTAAAGCATGCAACTTCCCGCTTTATAAAGTCAGAATTTTTGTATATTTGTGTTTAGCTAAAGTTGGTGTTCTTTTATAGCATACTGTAAAGGAGTCCTTTTCATTCTGTTATTTCAAACCGACACGTAGTTAAAATTATTATCACCATTATCATTACCATTATCATCATCTTCACCACCATCATTATTATTTGTCATTATTATCTATCTCTGGTGGATTGTTCACTCACTTTCACGCTAAAAGACCTCTGTAATAAAAACACGTCTCTGCTAAGGAAACTCCCATTGCATGGTATATAACGCCCAATTCACTCGCACACTTGAGAACCTAATTTAACATGAACAACCCAAAATGAAAGGGAAAACAAAAAACTTTCCGTTTCTCGTTCACTCATTCTCATTCCAAAAAATACAACCAAGAATAGAGGATAAAGTATTGTATTTATTGACGAAACACCGAAGTTAAGTATTAAGTTTCATTTATATGCAAGGCTTCTTTTAAAATAAATCGAATTTGTTTAACATAACGGAGATAAAAGAGCCGCTGTGTTAACAAACAGATGTTTATTAGATACTGCCTCAGTTAACAAATGAGGAAAATAGGGATACAGCCTAAAAAACAGTCTGATTCAACTTCAAACGTTGATCTTTCAATTCATTTTCGTTCTGATTATGACTGATCAATTTCCTGGAAAGAATCTGTGATGGTCTGACATGCTACGTTATATAAAACGAACTCTACTGCGCTTGATTAAGTGCAACAAACAAAATTGTGATTTGTGCCTGGTAATCCAAGTTTTTAGCCTTTTTGTTCGAAATTGCTGGACGCTACTCTATTACAAGACTCTTAACTTATTTTTTTCATATTTATGATGAACAAGTAATCTAAATCATACTATTTCTCGATCATTTCGGAGTTAACTTGCACTCGAGTGCTTTTCAAAGTCCTCAAATTGCGATCTTTCTGGGCTCACGCAATTTTGACGAACTTTAAAAAACACTCTCGTGCAAATTTATTCCAAACTGAACTCAAAATAGTATGATAACTGCGAATTCACACAAGTGCAAATTCCACGCTAAATTCTTTCTCGTATTTCTCGTATGTTCGGTTGTTAGCCAATCAGATGGCGTGACTTTATCCCTGCGCGCTTAAACGGTACAATTTTGCTTTGGTAGCAGACAGTAAGGGTTTATATAATCTGAGTAGAGACTGTCATCGTTGGTGCAAGATATAACTGTTTTTTTTTCAAATTTTTCAAGGTTTCCCTTTTTTCTGACTGCCGACAAGAACAAGTGGTGCAGATAACCAGTATAAAGGTAAGAGAACCATAGTTGTGAACGAATACATGTATTTGAATGTGGTTTATGAATCCAAAGACCGTGTTGCGGTTGTCTAAATTCTGATACACCAGTGAAAAAAAGAAACTATTGGCACTGTTGTAAAGAGCCCTCAAAATGATCAGAATTACGCAAAAAGTAAACTTTTGCAGATATTTTTATTAGCTGAAGCTAAATTCTCGCACTCCCTCAGTCTACCGAATAACTCTCAATATGCAGGTTTTATTTCCACGACATTGCTTTGCTAGAGCAACGGTGGATGGAAAGAGCAAAATTTAAAGAAGATAGCTGCACGCAAAAAGACACTGCTTTGCAACTGAGAGCTGGTTCATATTGTCTGCACAGTTCTGGAGAAATCAATTCGTTTGGTCATGGGTTAATTGGGCCCCAGTATGCTAGGGTTTAGTGACAAATTCAATACGTAAAGCTAAATGATAGCTGAAATGAATTGAACAGTTCTTGCATTTTGCGTGCTGAGCTTTAATTTAGGAGATATTTAAGAACAAAATGATCCAAATTTTGAGGTTGATGGGAAGCGACAGCCCCAAAACCAACCCAAAATGCGTTCCTGTAAGAAGATCTGCTCCCTAAAAAGAGTCCAACAAACGGGTTGATAATGTCATTTTCTTTGCAGTTTATTTCATTGCGCAATGTTACACATTTTCCATGATTCTGTATTCACAAACAGAACCTATCGGATGTAGATGTTCCCATGAGGGTTGCCGACATAAAGTTTGGGCTTCTTGTTAGTACCACAGGGGTCGTGGGTAGGCCAGTTCACACCTGAGGGAAAAAAAGCAAGTAAACATGATATAAACAATCTACCAAATAATTGCGACCATTTTCTTTTATCAGCTTCCGTTCTACTTTAGTAAGCTGCTTCATATTTCCTTATCAAACAATGAACAAGTGAAATCTGTTTCCAGTCAGCCAAGTTTAACAACAACGACAACATTATCAACAATATTTATTTACACTCAGGAGTCATAGAAGTGATTATAATTAAGGGAAGATTTACAAGTTTTATGTGAGTGCTGGCACTCCAGAGGTAGTATGAACTGTTGGAGTCTGGAGCCCCAAATTTAAGTAATTACCAATCTACAAGGCCCGAGTTAGGCTATGTGTATAGTATTTTGTTACAAAAAGCAGTTGTCTGCAAAGGGCGTTCAAAGGAATAATGCGAGCTCTTAAGGGCTCTTACCGAAAGAAACTGATAAAGAGGAAATCTAAGAAGAAATTGCGGAAGATAGCAAAAGTCAAGGTCATGCAGGACGAGCGGCAAAGTCTCGTTTGCTCCTACTAGCACTGCATAGCCCTCATTTACCATTAATCTTACATATCCATACATATTGTTCCTTGGCGATTAAATTGTCGATTAGATCTAGATTTACTTGCGGTGGAGACTAACGAGTGCTTTATATCGCTTTTTATACCTTCCAAGCCAAACCAAAGCAAGTTAAACGACAAATGCATGAAATTTGGTAACTGTAATAAATTGGCATGAGGCTAGAAAATTAAAGTTTCTGTCTTTCTATATGATATTGGTATTGTAGTTTGCCTTTGTTAAGTTTTTCCAGACAGCTCCGTGAAAACTAAATTGAATGAAAGGTACCCAAAAATTGAGTGTCTTACCTGCAGTAGAGTCCTCAAGGTAATAATATGTCTTTAGGCCAGAGCTGGGCTGTGAACTGTAAATATTGGGTCCAATTTTGTGAACGCCATAAGGGTCACGTGTTGCTGTTTGAATCTTGTTTGGCACGATGTTACCACACTTGTGGGTCAAGTTGTTGATCATGCGGCACTGCAAACCTCCGTCTCTCCAGTTGACCAGACTGCCTCCCTTCTTCCGGCAGGAGATCCAGTTGTTAATATTTGACTTGATCATAAACTCGTGTCCGATGTGCTTCCACAACACAAAGTCCATCGCGTCGTACTTTTTCTCGCTCTTTGGAGCCCTTGTTGACGTTCGGACAGTTCCTGAGTTCTTCACTGACGGCCAACTAGGTCGGGGCGTCACAGCGTTCTTGCCACTTCTAAATTAAAGTCAGGTTGTGTTGTGTTTATGTTTTGCAATGGATACCCTAACGTAAAAGGTAAGCATATATGTATACGAATGAAGTATGTCAAAGCAAAGGCGAAGAGCGGGCAGAAACAACTCGGCTATAAGGATTCCGTATTTTCGCAAAGAAGGAAACATGCACTGGAGTACGAGTTCCTGCCTTGGGAAACTTCAGTGGCGGCGAGCCATTAACAATTATTGGACGGGGTTGATCAAAATATTGTGATTTCTCAGCATTGAGCAAACGACTATTTGCCAAGACCGAAGGCTATCTTGACTTTTCGAAATTCAAAATTTTGGTTAATTCGAGAACAATTATTGGAAATGATTAGAAAACAATTTGTAGGCTAAAACTATAAAGTAACTTAAAGAAAAAAATCGCATTTTAACAATCACTCTTAAGAAAACCCGTGATGAAGTCATCACTGACGACGCAATCTAATTAATGCCAAAAGATGTGTTCAAAATTAATAAACAGTTGTGCAAACGGCACCAATTTGAGGTCGAAATCCCCCCTCCCCCCTTACGAAAGTTTTCTAGAGTCAAAAACTTATTTAAGTTGAGTTGTTATTGTACATCGTTCGCACAGGCCTTGAAAAGTCCTTGAAAAACGGAACAGTCCTTGAAAACTCCTTGAATTTTGAGATTTCAGCTTT
>JAOBYE010219322.1:0-17007 GCA_025403585.1 Parazoanthus swiftii | reverse complement strand
CATCTGACAAAGTTTGGAGGGTTTCGATTTTTCAAAGTTGCGCGACATGGTCGATATTTACTGACAGCCGCTCTTAATAATAATAATAATAATAATAATAACAATAATAATAATAATAATAATAACAATAATAATAATAACAGTAACAATAATGACAATCTAATATTATTAATAATAATAATAATAATAATAATTTAATATTATTATTAATAATAATAATGACAAGCATAAAAAAATAATAACAGCAACATATTTTATCAGGATTAATGCTTCAGTTTAAGAAAACTGCTGTTATAAATGCAGGTCACAGTTTGGTTGAATTCTAGAGTGGCCACCAAAAATCCAGCAGAGATCTGCAAACTGTTTTCTACAATTTTGTGAAATCTTATGAAAATTAAAGACTGAGATTCTCAGAAAAACTGGGAACACTGGAACACACTTGAACATGATCAAGCCTGACAGCAATAAGAATGGCACTATTACTGGCAGTACAAGCGACTTCTGATAACTCAAACCTTCAGGGGGAATAGAAAAAGGTTCAAGTTATCGAGAGTTCAAGTCATGGGGAGTTGAGAACAAATGACCGGAGTTAAGGAAAAACAATGATCCTGTGTACTTCTATTCATACAATGTACATTGGTAACTGGTGAGGACTTGCAAAGCAGTTGACCATGGAGATAAGGAAGGCATGTGAGTGCCATGCACACTGCACTTCAATGGACACCAAAAATGTATTGACATCATCAAGAAAGAGTTAAGCGGCAAAGCTTGATGAAAAGGGGATGAAGTGTAAATGACCCAGACCTGGATTAACTGGAAGAATACTTGTGATCAGTTGCTTCAAATAAATTCAATATTTTGATCTACAGTATTGTATTAATACTTGTCACGTCTTGAAAAACGTGGTTCGAGTTATCGAGGGTAAACTTATATATATAAAGTGTCCTGAAGGGAAATGAAAATTGGTTTGAGTTAGCAGGAGGTTCAAGTTATTGGGTGTTTGAGTTACCAAATCCAAGGGAAATTGATGTTGGTTCGAGTTAATGAGGGTTTGAGTTACCGTAGTTGACCGAGTAAGCACCCATGCCCAAGTAAGCGCCCACCCCCCTTTTCAGACGAAAGTTCTTGCACATGGTATTTTTGGAAGAATATTTGTGACAAAATTTCTTTTTTCAGGACTGCTGTATTAACAATAAAATTGTAGTAATAAGAAAATTATTACAGAAAGTCTGCAAAAATTTTGTGTTTAATGCCGCTTCAAAAACGTTGTTTTATCAATATCAATATAATAAAGTGCATTTGCAATGAAAGGTATTCAAGCGCGGCATGAAGTCGTCCCAGCTTTGGGAATTAAGTTTGTTAACGAGTTAATTGCGCTTGATTATTTGTGACCGCTATTGTAATTGTTGATTTTCGGTAAAAACAGCTTTGCACCATTCGTTTCTTATCCATTTTGTAACACTGAAAATAAACTGCAAACGAAAACAAAAATGTAGCTTGTTTAATCGTCGGTAAAATTTGCATTCGCTTGGTGCCCAAACGACAAGACAAAAATTGACAACGAAAGGAAAGCTGCACGAAGGACGTAACCAAAGCGACGCTGACCTTTTCAGAGATATATTTATTTCGATCTTTTTTCAAAATCACAGCAAAACTGTAGCTATTGACTTTTTTAAAAAAAACCCAAAGATATACCAGTAGCAACTGTAATAAATCCACGATTTAACACCTCAAAGCTTTGCATTATACAACGGTCGTCAATAGACCGTAAAAAGATAATCCGTGCTGTCAGTTTGTGGTAAATAAGATTGAAAAACTCTAACTTGCCAAATTGTCTTGATTGCTAATTTATCACCTATCGCACTGCAAAAAATCTGCCTAGCATTCAGTGTTTGATTGTAAAATTACAAAATAATATTCCTTCTTTACATGAAAAACAATGTAAAATGGTGTCTGCAGGAAGTGCGTGGCCGTGTTCATGAGAATGAATTACCCACTGTGAAAATCCGCTGTTAAAGGTCAAACCGTGTGTTTGTCCGCATTCAAAAAGGGCTATTACTATGTAAATTACCTTTGGAAACTTACCGTGTAAGCGCCCATGCTCGAGTAAGCGCCCACCCCCCAACTTTCGCCAGATTTATTGCATGCGGGGGGTGGGCGCTTACTCGGTCAAATACGGTATTGGGAGTTAACTGTATTACATGCATATCACTTACAGCATATAGAAGGATCTTGTTCTCTTTGTCTTCTTTTGGATAAAGCATATTGTTACTAGTGAAAAGGAGAAAACACAAACCAAAAATCAGATTTAACCAAATCTAACCATCAAAAGCATGCCTTTAAAAACCATTATGATTACAAGATCCTTGAATAATGTTTTAAAACATAAGATCTGTTAAATCACTAAGGCATCAGCTTGAATCACGTTTACAGTTAAGGTAAAACAATTTGTTTCATTTAGACATTAAGCTTTACTCAGTATTGTAGTTTATACTGTTTGTGAATTATTCGCAATACACTGTCATTGATGCAAACGAATCCCCCACCTTGAACTAATTTTAAAATGAACTACTTCAATCCAATTACTTTGGAATGAGGAAAATCGTAAATCTATAGGGAAGTATTTTGTAGTTAAATAGCCATACAGCCAACTTGACTCTTGAGGCATCGATTATTGTCAGCATTTAAAATCCACGGAAACTCGAAGCTTCAACATACCATTCTTGGCAAAATTTTATCCCGACAAATCCTGGCCCTTGGTTTTGCTGTCCTAACATTTGGCCACCTCCACGGTAACTCATTTTGATCAAACAAGAGAATGAAAAAGAATCGACTAACATGAACTTCTCGCAGGTAGAAATAAATGCCGATTGTGGTCAGCGGTTTCTTGTTCTAAAGTTGACAGGTCATGTATGCCAAGATGATGTGTCCTGATGAGGTGTGGTCTTCTCTGGATGACGTCATTATTTACATTGTTCCTCACTAGGTAGCATAATACCGCAAAAAATCCAAAAGTAAAATGAGTCCAGACTTTTCCAGATATTCATTCCTCCTAAATTATTCCTTATATGAAGCCAAAATAATTTCAGGTTATCAAATTATGGTCTTATTACAGTAGTCTTTTACTAATCTACTCTGTGAGGTCGTTTATAGACACCCGCATGGCGACATCATTAGCTTCATGGAACATTTGAACTCAACTCTAGAAAAAATACATAGGAAAAATAAAATTTGTGTTGTCATCGGAGATTTTAACTTAGATCTTTTAAAGTTTGAAACTCACAATGATACAGACGCTTTTCTGAATGCGATGCTAACTACCAGTTTTCAACCTTAAATACTTCAACCAACAAGAATTACTGATCATACAGCAACTTTAATTGACAACATCTTTTTGAACTCCAGTAGAGAAACCTTTACTATTAGTGGTAATATTATAAACGATCTCACGGATCATCTCCCCAATTTTTTAATCCTTAAGAATTATTCTTGCCTACCTTGATAAATAAAGATGTAGAAGAGAGATTTTTCTAATTTTGACGAAGCAGCATTCATTCAAGAATGTCAGCTTGTAAACTGGGAAGAAGTTGTTACCACTTGCTCTGATTTAAATGACATGTTTGACTCTTTTCATTCTAAACTGTCTAAAATTATCGATAATTATGCTCCAATCAAGCGGATTCCGAGAAAAGAACTGAAACTAAGATCTAAATCTTGGATTACTTCAGCTATAAAAAAATCAATTTAAGTTAAAAACAATTTGTACAAAATATTTTTAAAATCAAAATACAGAGCCTAAAGCAATTGCCAATGCCTTTAACAACTTTTTGCAAAAATAGGAAATGATATTGCTAACGCTGTGCCAAATACTGATCAAAGACCTCAACAAAACCTTAACAAGCAAACATATGATACTTTTTATTTTTTCCCAATCTCAACTTCTGAAATTGAAGCTGAAATTTCTGCAATCAATGTGCGTAAAGCTACTGGACCTTATAGTATCATATCATTTATGCAAAACAATTCGGATTTCGTTCGCACATGCCATCTTAAGCATTGTCGATAAATACATGAAGGAATTGAAAAGGGAATGTTCTCCTGTGGAATATTCGGACTCGACTTTAGAAAAGCATTTGGCACCGTGAATCATGCTATACTTCAGGTAAGAAAATTAGAACACTATGGAATACGGGGAATAGCCAAAGATTGGTTTATTTCATATTTAAGCAACAGAAAACAATTTACTTCGATTGGTAACACTAAATATGGGGAGCTACCCATCTCATGTGGTGTTCCTCAGGGTTCAGTCCTTGCAGTTGGCCCTCTGCTATTTCTTATCTATATTAATGACCTTTGTAACTGCACCAATTCTTTAGACTTACATTTTCCAAACGTTTTTCTGCCACAGGAGCCTTGTTTATCTCGAAACAATTATAATGACCGAACTAGCACATGTTGAAACGTGGCTGAATGCAAACAAACTCTCTCTAAATATCAGCAAGTCCAATTTAGTCTTGTTTCATCCTTCGCAAAAAAAGGTAAATAATTCGATCAAATTATATATAAACAATGTACTTCTAGAAGAAAAGAATCATGTGAAATACTTAGGTATTATGATGGATGCTAATCTTAACTGGAAAAGCCACGCTAATTACATTGCTAAGAAAATAAAGAGAAGCATAGGCATTCATTCCAAATTAAGCTATTACGTCACTCTTGCATGGTGCTCTCATCCGGGCCCTATATTTTGCACTGTTGTATCCTTTCCCTATATATGGTATTTTGATATGGGGTAATACTTACCCTACTAATATCAAACCTCTTTTCATATTACAGAAACGTGCCATTAGATTAATAACTTTCTCTAAATTTGATGAACATTCCAGCCCACTGTTCAAACAAATTGGTATATTAAAGTTTTTCGATCTTTTAACCTTCCATACTAGCTTGTTTATGTTTAAATTCCATAATAATTTACTTCCCCCAGTTTTTGATGCCTATTTTCGTCCAGTAAGCACAATCCATAACTATAGGACAAGACTGTCTTCAAAACACGGATTCTCTCTTCCCAAAGCAAGAACTAATTACGGAATTTTCAATATACGCTTTTCTGGAGTCAAAGTATGGAATTCACTCGAACCTGACATCAAGTTGCTATCCAGCTTCATTTCAAAACATTAGCTTAGTCTGACAAAACTCTAAGACTGAGTGCTAAATACCGAGGTTGTATACCGGTATATTTTTGTTTAATGTTCTTGTACTATTTTTTTTTCTATGCTTATCCTTTTTCTTTTTTTTTCTTTTTTTTTTCTTTTTTTTTCTTTTCTGTTTTCTTTCTTTCTTTCTTTTTCTTTCTTTCTTTCTTTAAAAATTAAAACAATATATAAAACGGAAACTACACATTCCGATGTCCCCTTGTAGTGATCCGCAAAGGTTGAGGTTCTGGACCCGGTTGTACAAAGAGTGGATAACTTTATCTAGTGGATAAATCCCTATCTAGCGGACAAAATTGGCGCGTTCTTGATTTTGATTGGATAACGAGCAAATTTTATCCACTGAATAGGGACTTATCCGCTTGATAAAGTTATCCACTCTTCGTACAACTGGGCCCTGGCTTCAAACTCAACACGCAATCGGCTTGGCGCCATGCCAAAACTAAATGGTCTGTCAACAGTTATCTAAACTAATATACAAGCGGTCTTTCGGAAATACTGTACTACTGGGGGCATTGCGGCTACAAATTGTATCGAATCTTCGCAAAAATTACCGGCAATTGATATCACAAAACTTTTACAAAAACACAAAACTTTTGAGTTCTTCTGCCTTTCACGTTTTTCCAGGTCTGTTTTTCTTGGTGTTTGTGTTTCTAAAAGTCTGCATTTTCTGAGCCCACGTTTTCTAGGTCTGCGTTTCCTAGACTTGCGTTTTCTGGGGGTCTGCGCTTTCTTTGTAGTCTGCATTTTCTTCGTCTGAGTCTTTTAGGCATGCGTGTTGCATTTTCCGAGTTTGCGTTTTCTAGGAAACAGCATTTTTTAGGGATTTGCGTTCATTAGTTCTGCGTTTTTTAGGCCTGTCTCAGTCTAAACACGCTTCTCAAAACAGGGTTTAATAAAAAAAAACACAAGAAAACACAAAGACCATCGCTAACGTTTTAGACGTCAAAAGTGCGCGTGGACACATGCAAGCTGATTTTTGTTTTAGATTTATTATGAATAGAAAAAACACTAAAAGCTTAAGATAAAAGTCAGCATATAAGAGTGGACAACAAAATATCGTTTAGCCCTGCATATTTCAAATTTTTGTGATATCTGTTCACGGACCCATACTGTTTTACAGAACGGAGGTAGTGCAAAACTTTTGCTGTGCCTGACCGTGACTGTTTATAATGCCAATCTAAAACATGTCATGCTTGTTTTTAGGTTATATGACGTGCATAACGATCTATAAACGCAATATAGCGTAATAGTACTTACAAATTATCAACCAATCAGAAACGGGGTTTGAGTTGGTAAATATTCTTTATTATTTTTTCTAAATATATTAATTATAACCTATGCTTCTAAAACACTCTTCAATAGAACAAAATTCCTTATTTGCATTGCAAATGTGTCGTTTGACTTCCACTGACGTCATGGAACAAAACTGATGCAAATCAACTTCAACTCTCCTTGCATTTAGAGAGGTCCATTTTTTTCGGATTGTGTAAGCAACGAGGACAAGAACGTCAATGAGAATTGGTGCAATATTCTTATGTGGGAATACAACAAGGGTTTGTCACCAAACAAACGTGAATAGCTAATGCATCTTGTGGTTTTGTAGACAACCTCAACGTCCGAATATATTTTTCCCTTTCATAAACCTTCTTTTTAACGTTTGTTTCAAAGCCATTTTAAATGAAGAACTTTATTATTACTATTCACGCAAAACGTGAAAAACGAGTGAGTTATGTAATTAATAGAAGGAAAAGCGGGAAAAATAACATTTCAGAAGCTGCTCACTTTCCCTCCCGTTCGTATCAGTTGCTTAAGGTTTCTAACCGACTTGCACCGCTGGCGGGTGCCATAAAAACTAGTATATATGGAAAACCTAGCCAGCTAGACTTTTCAAACAGTAACAAGTAATGTGATAATTTGTGGGTAATAAATACGAATTCGAACACAAAAGACTTTCAAAAACTAAACTCAGCTACAAGCCAGTTTCTGAACCAGTAGGAAACCTAATGTGCTAATTCAAATAAATAAATATTCTGTTTTCTAATTCCTTGTGTTAAAGCTCCTTGCTTACGTGTATGTATATGTTTAGTCTTTCCATGAACAGCGACAACCAATAGATTGAGTTCGGCAACTGCAATATAAACTTGAAGTCTTTAAACCTAGGCCTGCCAGGCTTGCAAGAGGGAAACCAACCCGGCAATCTATCGATTTCCCAATTCATGTTGAACAACTATACGATTTGAACTTTAAAAGTAATCGTGATCGATTATACACCGTATACAAATGTCTATACGATTTACAACTATGACTATATAGCTACACGCCTTTTTTGATTCGAGCGAGAAAATTTTGACCGAGGCTCATTGTTCGTAATTGTTTTTGCAAACTTCCTCACAACAATTTCTAAATTGCTATTCTTTCAATACATAATAAAACTACTGTTGTTTAAAAGATCGGCTTTTATAGTCTTAAAACTAAAGTTTGGGCAGATTCGGGCCTCGGTCGGTTCTTATAACGACTAAAAAGGGTGTTCTTAAAGCGTGTTAGTCAAACTTCTTCATAAGACAGTAAACTCTTTTCAAACGTTCAGTTAAACTGCACAAGGCAAGCCCGGCCTCTTTTCAGTGAAAGCATTCGCAAGCTTTCACCTTCAGGAAACATAATGAGTTGGAAATCGTCTCAGCAAGACATCGGTGGTCGAGCTGTCCAACAAGTAGAATGTTCGCCATCCTTGTTTGTGTCGGTACAACGTTCACTCAAATTTCCCGCGTTTACAGCTGATGGGTGATCACGCCATAGAATCTATTGGGTTTGTTTTTGTTGGAGTGGTTGGGCTGAGCGATCCATTTGATTTGGCTGCTTCAGAAGAACACGAATCCGGCGAGTTGTTCCCGTCTTTGATGTTATTTGTGTTTTTAATGTGGCAAGGGACGTGCAGTTTAAGCATGTTTTCTAACTGTTCCTTCTGCGCCTTCAAAGCCGCAATTTCTGCTTCCAAACTGTCGTTTGATGCATTTACGCTGTCCGATTCCTGTGTAAAAACAAGCAAATGTAAAAAAACAGTGTAAATTTCCTTAGCCGATCATGTGATTTTTAGACCTTCTGGAAGACTTTTAAAAATTGTTCTAGTCTTAAAAGCGTAAAACCCTTTACTAAACACCAACTTCTTGTTGTGATCACACCTTGGTAACAAGACAGTACTTTTAGGTTCTGGAAAGTATTTTCAATATTACAAACATAAGCAACCCCGAGGGCATGAAGTCAAGTCTAATAGTAATATGCTATTACCAATCAAGAAAGAATGGCACAATTTTTCTTCCATAGTTTGCATCTAAAGAGAACTAAATTATTAATTATTTTTAAAAAGCGCAGTTTAAATGAATATACTGTGTTGATACATGACAATAACAAGGAAGGAAACCAACGTGCAATAAACCCTTATATGGCTCGAATCAGAGGGCATCAATTTCCGTTTTGGAATTGGTCAACCAATACGAGAAACGAGATTCTATTTTGTAACTAAATGTAAAAACCCTTTCAGCAGTGACCACATTTTTATGATTTTCAATTGTTGTTGTATCACATCGCAAAAGTTTCCGAGGTTTTCATGGAACGTATTCTAGAGCCCGTCTTAGAATTCGCCCTAACTGAAAACATTATCCTTAATAATATTATCATTAGTTCTATGATATCATCGTTGTAATCATTAAAAAATAAACAAAATGAAGTTTCTGCTGGGCGAACGTGACAAGCATTGTATTGATCACGATCTCTGTCCAAAGCTAAACTCAAAACGGATTTCCGCCAAACCTCTTAAAACAAAAAAAAAAATACCAGAGATTGATCGGAAACTAAGTAAGATTTAATGAAGATCCCCCAATAATTTCATACTCCACTAACTGTTCTTGAAGAAAAGTTCTTAATCTATAGACTAAAATGTATTTTACCTCCGTCAGATATTGCATGTGTTCCTTCCGTCTTTGCCTGCATTTCCATGCCGCTATTTTGTTTCTTTCTCTTCGTAATCTTCTTTTCTCTTCCTCTTCAGGAGAAAGCTGAAAACAAGAAAGAAACTCAAATGTAACCAGGTTTTCTATGATAATTCGCTGTAACTGGTGACATGCCAAGTTCTTTTGGTAAGAGATGTGGTAACGACATTTAGGGAGCTGTGCCAAAATTTCCCACAGTCCTTTTTAGCTAAAAATTACTAATAAAATGAGTAAATTTGGCCATAATTGATTTTTTTAGAATACATCTCCTTATTAGTACGCAAACTTGATCTTGGCCTTTGAGTTTCATAAACAGATATTATCAACAATTCCATTATGACAACGCTAATACAAATATTCCCAGACAACAATCAGTCTCGTGACACCGACTCACCTGTTCGATCTTCGGTTTCTTAGCTTCCAAGTTCGGCATTTCTTCGAGACCCTTCGCGACCCTTCGTGAGCGAATAGCATTGCGTAATTCCAGTCGTACATCGTCGTTTGCATGCTTTGACTGAAACGTTGGGGTCTGGGGATTGGAGATGTCGGAAAAATTCATTCCGTCGTCGCTCGAACCCTGTCAAACGAAGAATAATTATCACTTTCTGGGAAGGAAATTCGTATAATCTGCGGTGATAAATTCAGTTTATTGCCCCAGGTGCGGCGTGAGAGTAAAGAAACACACTGAAATGTCAGCGAATAAGCACAACAACAAAAATACTATATAAAGCCATAAAGGGCCAACTGTGTGAATTGAAGTTCTGGTGTCGTATTTAAAATAATATCAATGCTGGTTTGTCGCGAATTCAAATTCGGGATTATTGCACGAAGTTCTGTATTTTTATCTAAAGCAACAGGAACATGACGACTTTCGGATTCAAAACAAAACTGGCTCCAACAGATCGCTTCTGTTTCAAATAGCAAAATCAACCGACTGTTGTCACGAGTAAATAATGTTTTGAAATATTTTTGAATGCTGCGCTTTTGGCGCTGAGCCTATAATGTTAACGTGCTTTTAAAATTTTAGCTTTCGCTTCAAAACGTCATGAACGACGAACTGAAAATGAAGGGGTTACGAAAAGAATAATGTTATTATAGAACACTACAACAGTCCTGGATTTGTAACTTTGTTGTGTCAAAAGGCCGTCACGCTTAATAACGACGGCCGAGTGCGGCAGCACTGAGTTACGACAAGTTTTCAAAGATGCCCACTCACGCAACCAGCTGACCGCAAAGTGAGCCAGAATAATATTTAAAAAATCTTAGCTGTAAAAACTTACCGTAGATTCATTGTCAGAGTCGTCACGAGTGGCTACTGGCATCGCTGCTGCAGCTTTGGCGAGAGTTTCAAGTTTTGGTTCGTAGCTCGTCTTCGAGTTCGAGTTTGAATGTTGGTCCATTGATACCACGAATGCCCTGTTATTCGTGTAGGCTTCTGAGTACATTTATAAATCTATTGCACGTGGGCGAAAAAAAAATTTGTTTGTTATTAATCAGACAATGGGCTGAAGGAAAAGGGTTTACCCTAAGATCGCTCGATGAGTCACTTCTATTTCTGGGAAATGCCCTTCTTTGAACACAGCTCAGATATATACTCTGAGCTCGTGCGATAAATCATTACATATGCTGATTCGTGATGCTATTTTGGGGTGTGAACAATAGAAACGTCATACTCTAAACAACGACGCTGATTGGCTGAGACTGTCTTCTTTGTTTGCGTTTCCGGGTAACCGAAAAAAACAGACCAAAACAGCTCGTGCTGGAAGAAGCGAGTTAAATACGACTAATATGTTCAAACTGGTGAACTATTTGTTGGATAAAAAACTTTCTCTTATTTGTAAGATTGTAAAATGTTTTCGCAACAATATTTTGAAATAGTTTCAGTTTTGAAACGACAAAGAGCAGGCAAAACGTAAGTAGAGAATAGATTTGAACTGAACGTGATGAAACAATGAATTGCGAAATATCTAGAACGTCAACACTAACAAACAGAGTCCAAGGTTCACGCAACGCTTCAACCCAAATAAAAATAATATAAATTTTAATACACGTACTAGAACTTTGTACATTGAAATTCAACCTTTTTAAAGGATAAATCTTGGCAAGGAAGGAAACTTATGCTTTGTATAATATTAGTCCGGACAAAAACCCGTCCAGCACTGAAGGCGATCGAGAGTGGTTTTAATCTAAACTGAAGCCAGTCGAGGAGTCCCCCTTCCGTTTCAGTCTGTCACGCAGAAAGTGTTCCCTCAGCATAGAACTAGCTCGAAACATATTTTAAAAACGAAATCCCTGGTTACTTTTTTTTAATGAGAACCAGCTAGTTTTTTGCTCAGGCTTCTTAACTTTTGGCAAATCTATTCTTTAATTGTTCTATAATTTTGTATATATTCTTATATATAAGAAAACATACATTTGGACTGCCTATGGACTATAGTTCTCATTTTGTTATTAAACTCTGCCATCTGGGCAATTTTGAACCTCAGTGTTCTCGGTCTTTCAACAGAAAAGCACGTGCATTTAGTTTCATACGTTCAGTAAATCACGAACGCTGTAAAGTCGAATAGAACTCATATAAATCGAGATAAATCCGTAGACTTCTATTGCTTGTGGGCATTCATTTGAAAAACCTTACAGCAAATGCATTTTTACGAGGAGACAAAAATAAAACTATCCATTTCGACAAGCAGACTTTTTTTTAAAACTAAATCAGGAGCAGTCACACAGTCGAGTCTTGCATATCAAATAAAACCCATCAGCTAATTTTTGAAAATAATTTACTCTCCTACTTTAGTCTAGATATTGAAAATAAAATCCCCAACTTACGGAAATCAGATAGGTTGTCGTGTTTTCCCCAAGGTTAAATTGGTCAACGCTAATAAACCTCGGCGGTCTTATTTCGGAATACCACTCAAATCAGGTACTGGAAAGTACTGAAATCTGAATAGGTCGGCAAAAACATTCAAACAAAATTGCTTTGCAATCAATTTTTTTTGGGGAAGAAAGATATAAAACTAGAAAATTATTGCAGAACAAAGCATTCCTGCGTTACGCAACTTTGGTCGTAAGCTTAAACAATCAACTGTGGATTAACTCAACGGACTCATTCCAACCAGTTGACGTACGACAGACTTCACAGTCAAAATTAAGGTTTGAACTTAATTCTTTATGTTGAGTATATTGCTGTAGACAGCATGACAATATTATAATTATTCCAAAAGACGTTTCATTTCTTAAAGGTCATAGTTAGCATACCAGTTTACTGCCATATTTCAAAACATACGGAAGCAAAAAAAACAATGACGTATTTCGCTGCTACATTCCAATTTTATTTTTGATCGCCGACGGGGTTCGTAAAACCAGTAGCCCGTAGAGTATTAACCGACAGGCCGCCTACACGTCCAAACATGCGAAAGCCGAACACTACCCTGCAAAAAAATATTACCTTCTTATTATTTCGACATGTTTAGGCATATTTTTTCTTCATCTAGAAAAACTACGGAATCTACAAGACAAGCCTGAAGTATACGGCAATATCGGACGAATGACAAATTTCCGGCACAGCGAAAGTAGGCGAGTGGTGTGACAAATACCGGGTATTGTTTACATTTTTCAAATATTTGTGCAAATCGGTTGTCGTCATGCTAATGTCAGAGGATCATGGTTTCAATCCATTGCTGGTTTTAAAGGGGCCTCCAGCAGGAATTATAGAGTTTATTAGAATCCCTAAAAAGCAAAACTGGCACTGACTATTTTCTGGTCATGTAATGCTAGTAAATGCCTGTTCGACAGAAACCAAAGAAGTGACAAGTCATGCATGTGTAGCGGGGGTGTTCGCCGATAGAGCCGGTTTAATCCTGCCGGGACTTTTCTTGCCCGGACAACGCGGGTCAAAAGTTTACAGGCTACCCCCGTGCGATCTAAAACAACACTACAACAGAGCTACTTCGTGTGCACTCCTCTTCAGAAAAGCCAGTACCTCAAAAGGCAATAAAAAAAAACTCAATTCAGTTTTTCATACTTTCTGAAAGTTCTTTTGAGATATAGTCAGCACTTGCTTTGGTACCTTATTTTGTAAGTAAAAGATATTACTGCACATGGATGGACAAACTGATATTCTCAACATATGCACATGACGTAATTTCTCGTCTATTTTTAGAAACCAGAACGCTGCAAGTCACGCGCCTGATCTATGCATGCAGCATCACCTGAGCGAAGCATTACTCTGCAAAAACAGGTTTCCCTCAAGTTTTATTGATACATTACTCACTTTCCATTTTAAGGCTTTAGTTCTGTGTTCTTGAAATAAGCCTGAAATATTCTCTGACGTTTAAAAATGTTGACGTATCTGTTTCATTGCCCTCGTAAAATTTAACGTGTGGGGCCAATCTGGCAACAACGTTTTAAAGCTTTTTATCTGCATCTTTTCCGATATCGCAATCACAGATAATCTCGGCGACGTTTTACTCTGCCGGCAGACAATGCCAAAATCTAACATGGATACAAATTTTGAAATATATGGCTTGACTAGGCTTGTGCACAAACTACTTAGTAATTTAACTTTGCACAAGTCATTGCTTTTTGTCAAATGAAAGACACTCAAAATATTGCGTCATAGATGTCAACAACGTTGGTTAAACATCAGTCCATATTTAACAAGAAATATTGGAAGCATAATGTTTTGCGTACATTGGCAAAGTTACGTCGTTATTTCTTACACGTATAAACATTACGAAACCACGTCGTTTTTTAAAATTTGAAATTAAAATGGGAAAATAAAGCCGTCGAACGATACAAACAATGAATAATTATGTGATTATCTGGATTGGAATAATTTACACGCTCGTGTCGGATCACTCGGACGGAGTCTGAAAAATTCAGTTTTTCATGTAACTCGCCGTTATTCGGTCATATGGCTTAATCCAGTAGTTTTAACCATTTCCATTTCGAAACAGCTTATACATGTTGTTTTTCAGTCGCGGATACTTCATTTTCATTCATAAAAGATCACTGGTTACTGCCAGTAAAACGGAGTTGAAAGATAATTCTGACGTTTCTCTATTTATACAGTAGATAGTTATTTTTTGTACATCCGTTTGTTACACAAGTTATACTTTTCAGATATCAAGAGTTTCCTGAAAAAAGGATTAATTATTCCGTGCGCACTGAAATATAACTGAGACACCAGTTCAACGTCACGCTTTCTTCCGGTCTCCAATGATTCCGTAAAGGATAAGAAAACAGCTATTTTTCAGTACATCAACTCGATAACGTCTGCTATTTTGTGTTGTTAGATTGTGGCAATCTTTGTAGTTTGTTTCAATAGTGTGGTCACTTCAGTAAACTGAAGTTTGCTGAAATGGCAGTCTCACCCCAGGGCCTTCTGGAATTCAGTGGTGGTATCGACCTTTTCAGTTTTGGTACTTATCTATCTCTTGTAGCAATAGTACAGGTATTTTAAAACTTTTTTTGACGTACCAGCCTTTGTTTTATTACCTTTATATGCCTCTAAAATAGGTTTTGTTGAGTTAACTTTATTTAGTGTTTTATTAAATATGTAGTCATCTATAACGGAAAAGGGCTCTACAAAAAAACGGTATACTTAGCAAAGTGAAGTTAAAAATAAATCCGCCCGTTCGCATCATGTTTTTCAAATAAAAAGGATGATTATCCGATATTCGAAATTTTATTGAACCTTACACTCTTAGTTCTATCGTGTAGTTTATAGAGCAGCTTGCAACGGCATTTTTCTGCCGCGAAAGAACTGGACCGACCGATTTGCGAGAAAAAATAACAAACTGAAGCCCGCTTCAAGTGATGTTGAATGTTATTTTAAAATTACCGAGATTCAGGTAAAGATCCATTTTAACTGCATGTAGTCGATATCGGTGAACCAAAGTCGCTTTATTAAACAATTAAAAACAGATTTAACTGAGTGTAGTCCCGGTGTATTCGATTATCAGTGAATCAACTGAAAGCTCCTAACAATTAGAAAAAAAAACAGTTTGTAACGTCAGCTACAACGAGGCCTCAGGACGTCAGTTCCAGCGGCGACCTTGACTGACCTGGCACTAATTATTCATACGCATGATACCGAATTTACTTTGGACAAAATCACTGCCGGATTGCGTGGTTCTTATAACACAAAAACGTGTGTCAATCACACGGAAATTTTTGAAAATGTGTGGTTGAAAAATTGTTCCTAAATTTGGAGCAGCCTCAATTGACCCTTAAAGTTCCTATTTTTGGGAGCAGTGGAATAAATAAATAGAATCCCTAGCCTCAAACGCAGTCGCTTTATTTCCTTCACAGAGGGCCCCTCGGAAATCGAGGAGCCCGTTGCAAAGGAAACTAATGAGGCGGCTGTTTTGGAGGCTAATAGAGTCCCCTAAATCGGTCCGAAACTAAACAGAATTTAATTCATATCCGACACATGTAGCCATTATAACAGATCATACTTATGTAATAAGCATTTATCTTATGCTGCTCGATGCCGGGAATCCAGTTTAGAATTTAGAAGGAAAAAGATATGCTGTAGAGCTGGATTGTGTTTAAGCGTTTATATAGTCAATATTTACAGTTTGTCATTCCAACCAAATTCGTAAGGCTAACAAACCCAAGCCCAGGATTATTTTTAATTTGTTCCGTTAAATTTTTGGTCGATTTTAGCCTCGTTTCTCTATAGAGTTGTTATTACAACTAAAAATAAGCTCATATTTTTAAACTTTCCCTGTCGGGTATGTGACGAAACGATAACAGTCGGGCGTGACACCTGGTATACGCGCACTGAATTCGCGAAGTACCTTTTTGGTCACGTAGTAAATAATCGAGAAATAACTTTGAAGAGTGAGAGTGTGGCGAAACGATGACAGTCGGGCATGACACCCGAGCGGCGGACGTGACGCTCACGCTATACGCGTGAACCTCTTTGGTCACGTAGTAATGATCGAGAAATAACTTTGAAGAGTGACCGGGTGTGGATTAAAGCTTCTATGATGTATGCATTTTCTAAGCTTCATACTCTTTTACCGGCTCATCCGGTAGACCTGAAATCCAGGGCGGCATGGGGCCGGAGGGGCGGGAGGGGAAACGAGAGGCGCCCTGGTTTTCCAAGGTGTGCCCCAAATTTCCGCGAAGAGCCATTTCTTAGACTGGAGGAGATTCAAATAAGACCGCCGGAATATGGGTGAAATTGAAAGCGAATATACCGAACTCTGGCACGCACTAGAATGAAGTGGGCTTTGACATGTTGTTAGAAACAGTTCTAACTTACATTATTTAAAAATGACCCAGCTGACATCAACCGCTAGACCCTTACGTTGTCCTTAGATAGTGTCACTTAAA
The DNA here is from genome assembly GCA_025403585.1 of Parazoanthus swiftii. Classification (NCBI taxonomy): domain Eukaryota; kingdom Metazoa; phylum Cnidaria; class Anthozoa; order Zoantharia; family Parazoanthidae; genus Parazoanthus; species Parazoanthus swiftii. The sequence goes on along the minus strand of JAOBYE010219322.1, from coordinate 461 downwards.
CATACGTAATTGGCACATAAAACGTCTTTTTTCGTAAGATTGAAACGTTTCTGTCGAAGTGTACTAAGAATAAACTTGAAGACTAACGGCTGACCGAGTACATCAAAGAAACGCTGGTTGAACAAAAGGAACACCTTTTTCGGTTCCGGTTAGCAAATGGTCGATCACTTTCGGACATGCGTGCAGGGTACTTTGCAATTCGAAAACTTCAAAGCTGTGTGGGGGAAATGCAACATATATCCTACTTTATCTATGCTGTTTTGAAGTTATGTAACATTGTCTAGAATATCGTTATCCATGTATCAAATTACTTCATGTAGTGGTCCAAGCGCATTTTTAGCTTGTAAGTTATTGGTTAGGGCCAGTGTCTGAATATTTTACTACCTAAGGAAAAGGTATTCGCGTCAGTTGGATTTTGTGTTTGAGAAGTTTTTAAAGTCTTGTTCAGTTGCATTTTACAC
>JAOBYE010219211.1:0-17009 GCA_025403585.1 Parazoanthus swiftii | reverse complement strand
CAGGCCTGAATTTTTTTCAGGCCTTATTCTCAACTGCTTAAGTTGAGTACTTTACTGCGATGATCCTTCATTTGCTTTAAATGTATATCCGCAGTACAAATATATGAGTTTCATATATTCATTTCATACAAATATTGTTCCGTAACTTTTTATTATTCGTCTTAACACTTTTTAGAAAATTGCACCAAAACTCTAGAAAAAGTCATGCATTTATAAAATCAACGATTTTGATCGATTCCGGCTTAGCCAGGCTCGTGTGCATGGTGTTTAGGTTCAATTTACAAGCTTGAATTTATCATTTTCGTCGCGTCGTCATGTGTCTGCTTCAGGTAGAAATATTAGACTTGTTCAATGAAGAGACGCTTTCCAGAAAGCATCATCTGGAGTACTTTCAATATCTTCAGAGGATGACTTTGACCTTTTACAATGTCACGAACATTCACCACAATATCTCAAGAGTATAAGGAATAGAGATGAAAGAAATATATTTTCTGTTGTTGAATATCAATATGCTTCACACAGAAATTTGTATGGGTAATCAAATGGTGACGAGTGAAATTAGGAAATAATTTCACTTGCGTTTTGTCAAAGTTCTAATAATTTCTCGAGCCTTTAGGCGAGGGAAATTATTAGAATTTTGACAAAACGCAAGTGAAATTATTTTCAAGTTTCACGAGTCTGCCATTTGGTTACCTTTTAATATCATGGGTGACAAACTACGCTCAAAATCGCCAGTGGATTTTTACACTGTAATTTCACATTTAACGCTGAAATTTCGCGCCAAAATTAAGGAGTAATTTATCACCTATGATAAAGGAAAAATAAACTTTAATCCGGATCGCTTGCTCGGTTCTTACACGGGCAGTCTATTAAACGTTTATTGGGGTTTCTGGACTCCTAAGATTTGTCCAACCTAGCGTCTGAAACGTAGCACCAACTAGGATGAAACTTGCAATATCTGTGGACAAATTTATTAGACAGTCTTAATATTTTGATGTCTAATTTGTACCACATTGTTTACGAAATATAGAGTTTGAATCTAACACGAGAAATTTGTTTTTCAAACCCATTTTTATTTTTTTTTTCTTTACAATTTTTTCGCTTCACAACTTTTTTCTAGATGTTTTCCTTTTTGAGGCAATACACCTTTTCGAATAAGTTAAAAAATTGTTACAAGTTTGCCAAAAGCCTAAAAATTTTCGAAAAAAGCCAGGAGAAGGCACGTTGTCCATGGAAATAATAAGCAAGACAAAAGCTGCTGCATGCCAAAAGGCCAGCTTTAAAGTGTAATCTTTTCAAAAATCTTTGGTGGTCCAAATATCCTTCCATAAAGGTTTGGTGTTTCTCCAAAACGCCCAACCCTTTAAGGGTTAACAGCTTAACAATTCGACAGAAGCGCCACAGTCTAAAACAAACCTTAGTTGTAGCCTCTTGATTGACACATGTCAGCATAGGGTCGTTTGAGGCTTTCTAATGCCGTCATTTGAGCAATTTTTTAACAAGACGATTTTGTTTGAAGTGAACTCCTCGCTCTGGTGGCAAGAGCTGTTGGTTTCACCTCACATTAGCAGGTAATTACTGTAGATATATATTCGTCGACCTAGTTTGTTCAGCAGGTGGTCGTACATGATTTGTTTCTTTATAACCTACTTCAGTTTAAGAGATTAACATAAAGTTTAAAACAAAACAAGGTTTGAATATTTTAGACAATTATAACGATGATTTTTGTTCATGAAAACGTTAACGAAAATGACGATATAGTGCTACTTAAATGACATTGGCAAATAGGGGAGAACCAAACTATCTGTTGTATCATTTTGAGAGATGATCAGTTCTCCGAGGAAGGCACTTCGTTGAACTGGAAGGTGAGGTATTGAGTGAGAGAATAAGAAACGACACATATGGGAAGGCATGGTTATGGATGATATAAACATGACTGGGGAGGAAGTGGGTATAAGTAGGTCTGATGAACAAATGACTGGAGATGTATCTCAAAATTCTTAAAATGGAAGAAAACAGTGGTTTTGTAGCTTTTTTCACGGTAGATCAATGTCGACTTAACGGAGCAAGTTCGGCGAATAACTTAAAAAAAAATAAGAAAAAAAAGTGCACAAAGAAATATTTTAAAGAACATAAAGCGATGAGTTGGATCTAGCTTTCTATGAAATGAGCGAACTAAGTAAGATAAGCAATTAAGTTAATAACAACAATATCAATTACTGTTTGCTAAAATACAGCTTAAAAAACATTTCCCCAAGAGTCTGCTTACAATTTCTATTGGGACAAGTAAAAAAATATGAGTTTCCCGTCCCCGTCCGCCTCCTTTTTCCTTGTCTGCCCGTTTTTTTTGTTGTTTTTTTACCTCTTTTTGTTTTTAAAAATCTTTTAGAAAAATGTGAAAACCTTTGGTGTAAAAGCCAATTCTGCCGTAAACTCAAAACACAAACAGAAAATCGAATTTGATACTTGATGTGTAGATACAAGTGTAACAGATTGTCCAACACCGACGTATGCTGTGCGCAAGGAAGGTGGCGAAGCAGAAGATCACAAGAGCCTTCAAGCCGAAATAGTGACTGAAAAACAAATGAATAATGAGAGATCGTTTTGATCAAATTTTGCACATTACAACATTATTTTTAATTCTTGAAATATTGACCTGAACCTGTTGCTTGCAAGACATTTCCTGGTATAAAAACCTGTGTTGCGCTAAGCAGAGATCTGAAATAACTATTCACTGATTTTTTTTAGGTTGGACTTCCAAACAACAAAGAACAAAAGTATTGGAAGTTGAAAGTTTACAATTCTTGAATAATTAAGGATCAATATGAAAGGCTGGCTAATACACAAAGATTAAAATTAGCTATATAAACTCTTGAGATGAAATGGAGGTAGTATTCTATACTGTTTTATTGGAAGCAAAGGGAAACCTATATTTTGGAAAATGACAGAATATGACAAGAGCCTCCTTCCTCATGTTCTATGATTCCAGGCGGGAAACTAATACATTTTTACTTTGCCTTACGCACCAAGTAAAAAATTACGAAAGACAGATGAGGCTGCGAAATTGGAATACATTAAACGATGAAAGTGCATGGTGATATAAAACTAATCAATTGCATTTTACCATCTTATATTATGTTTTGGTAATGCACCAGTAACATTCGACCCCGGGAAAACCCTAGGGCATTTGGCTTTTTCGAAAAAAGGATTTACTTTGGCCAATCCGCAGTTGTCAAAGGTTACCTTAATGGTCAGCTTGCCGCCCCCTCGAATGCTGTCTGAGCAAGTAAGCGTATTTTCTATTTTTCGTACGTTCTTTTTAATAAACGAAACAGTTTCAGTTTGATCCAACCGTGTAAAAACAAAATACATCGAGCGACGTTTTACAAGATCCTTAACTCAACGAATCTGTTGCAATAGTTGCACTCTTTTGTTCAGGAGCATCGTTAAAGTTTTGAACTCAGACTAGACCCACCAAAAGACTATACTTTTACTTACTACGTCAAAAACATAAAAATAATCTTCTGAAGTAAAAACTTGACTTTTAATCCAGCTGAAAACCGTTACAAATATTGGAACAAATCGTTTGGTGTTTACTTTATGTTCGCACTTGAAAAAATGTCCCTTGTATTTATAACACCCGCATGCCTTTAAAAATTATACATAAAAAACAAAACAATCTTTTGCATCTTTTGCATTTGTGCAAGTTGGCTCAAGCGTGTATATGCCAAGGTTTCCAAACTTGAATTGCCAGCTGTCACTCAATGGTAGTGAACTTCAAGATTAAAAACGATAAACACGAAAAACTGATGATATTTGACACATGTGATCAGCTTCCTTAGTACTTTGGCTAATCTCTGATTCTGGTATATTTTCTTAAGGTTTATTAATTGAGGCCTTTCACATGTAATCTTTTTACATATTAGTTTTGCAAACATATTTAATATTGTAATGCAAAACTGGAAATTTCTAATTTCTAAATTTCAATATCTCATTTTTTCATTCTTATTAATATATTGTTGCTACTATTATTATTATTATTATTATTAATAGAAGTAGTAGTAGTAGTAGTAAAAGTGATTCATCTAAAATAATGTTTACAATGTTACTTAGGAGACCGTAAATCTCAAAAAAGCTTAACTACAAAAAATATAAAATCTTTGAAAACTAAAAAGCACTGGCTTCCCAGCCGCTCCCTATTTATTTATTTATTTGTTTGTTTGTTTGTTTGTATGTTTGTTTGTTTGTTTGTTTGTTTGTTTATTTATTTATTTATTTGTTTATTTATTGTTTATTTGTTTATTTATTTATTTATTTATTTATTTATTTATTTATTTATTTATTTATTTATTTATTTATTTATTTATTTATTTATCTATTTATTTATTTATTTATTTACAAAATCTAATTTTCCAGATGTATTTTCTGTGACTTTCTCAGGAAGGGAATTCCACAGTTTGGTGTCTCTGTTTAAAATAGAGCTTTTGAAAGCAGCATTCGGGGTATGCGACAGTTCCAGTCTACTGCTGTTTCGTGAAACACGTCTACGCATGTCGGAGCGCTTTGTAAACAGTGCTGTCAAAAAGATTAGTGCCATAGAATTCGCACATTTAACAACTAAAACAGAATTTCTCAACGGCAGGCAATGTGAGATAGTCGGCACCTTGACGTCTTTTAGAGTTGACGAATTGTGATCGAACTTTCTTTTCTTTGACAGAATGTCGGATGTAAAGTTTTGCTGAAGACAAGGGAGTGAATAATTTAGACAACTGTGCGGAGTTTAGCCACCAGGAACAATACCAATGAACTAGTGCGCTCAAAAAAAGAAAGCTGACTGTATCAGATCATTCAAAGAACTTTGGCAATGTCCGCAACTTTTGGCTCTTTTCGAAGCCAGCTGAGAAATCTCAAACATATTTCTTTACCTTTGGCTATTTTATAAAACGTTGCAACACCTTTGGTCATTTTCTAAATCAAAATCAATATATTTCCTGTCACAAAAGTGACCAAGTTATGAGAACTGTCACTAAATTGTTTTGCTTGGTATCTCAGTTTATCTCTCGTTAAGGTGACCCAGAAACATGGCTTTCAAACTCCTCTCCATTGCGCTGGTAACCATTTTTTGGGACATGGCCGCAAATGCTGGGGATTGTCCTCCGCTTCATTATTTTTGGTGGACCTATGGTGAGTACGTGTTTTTGTATTGTAACTACTGTCAGGAAACTTGAGATTTACGAAACGTAGATTTCCATAGACTGTTAATTTGCTATAATCATGTTATCTGTATGGAGTCAACAGTTGATTACATGTGAAATTTTAAAAAATTTCCAATCTCACGAATGTGTTATTAACAATTGTAAAACTATGACCAATTTTACAATATATGTATTCAGAATCCCAAGCCAATCTGTAATTAATTAGCTAGTTTAAGGACGGGGGCCGTTACAACACCCATCCCCGCCTGCGAGAGAAGAGACGGAAAAATACCACCTGATTAGGAACAAGTTTGGCATTTTTGCTGTCAATGCTTAGCATCAATTGAAAGCAATATTCCAAAAAAGAAATATTTGTTTAGTCCTTTTATCTTTAAACATAACCGACCTCCACTTTCGAAACGATATTTCAGGCGCGGTATTGGAAGATCATGTTATAGAAACATTCAGCTATCTTCCAGAAGACCGGTGTCAGGCAGAATGTATAAAGAACCCAAGATGTTACTCGTTAAACCACAAAGATGACCTCTCCGAAGGGAACTGTGAGATTAACGACGCAACACGAGAGATGTATCCTGGGTTCTACCGTGAACGACCGGGATGGGTTTATTACGTAATCAAGGGTGAGTCGTAGCTTTTTTTTGTGTTCTCTGCAAGTGCAGGTAGACACATTACTGGAGACTGAAAGGTCGTAATGTTAACTTCGGAAAGCGTAACGTTCGCCGTTTTCAAAATCATATAAACACAAGACTTTAGCTCTCAGTTCGGGTACAACCGTAGCCAATCGAGACAAAAGAACAACCCCCCTCCCCTGGGGGAGGAGGTGCGGGGGGACAATCTAATTAAGACTGGATAGACGGGCTCCGCCAAGATAATCAAACCATGGTCCTGTTTATGAGAAAAATCATACTCATTTGTACAGCAACTTATCCAACAAGTTTAGCTATATTTGCATTGAAGAATACTACAGTTTTCTAGACGTTTATGGAGCCGGCCGAATGCAAGGGTAAACACTTTTAATTCGAGGTTTTCTGCAGCAATCGCAACAAAGTTATAACAGAGATAACAATTTATGGAGACAGAGAGTTTGAGAGCAAAGCCTTTGGATTTCTTTTAGATATAGCTGATCCCGTAAAGGGATTTAAACAGTGAACCTATTCCTATAGCATAGAAGCCTCTTCGGACGACGAACACAACAATATTTTATTAGTACCGGTAGTTACAATGTTTAAGAAATTAAAAATTGAAAATAAAACTGGATGTATGGTACAAGTTAACTGTAGTAGCCAGAAGCTGGACGGAGGCAATTGGGTGAATAAGCATTTAATAACGGATAAAGCTTCAATCCGACCTCTGTTTCCTTACCTTCCTCTACAAGATTATTATAAGTTCATATGCCATGTGATTTCTGGTCCTGTGCCCTATCACAGTTACGAGTACCGACAGAGCTGGCGAAACGGTAGCTGTTGGTGGAAACTGAATTGTTTTGGCTGTTTTGGTGTGGCAGTAGACACGTGTACTCATAAGGGTGCTTAACTTTATTGCATCTTTTAAAAAAGTTATGTTTTATAAGAATTAAACAAAGAAAAATCAAGCCAAATAAACCTTAGTCAGAATAACTAAAAACTTATCCGCGTAAAAAGTTGTTAAATTTCGGGTTGGTGCTATACTTTACGTCAATTGTTACATGTTGTGGCGAAACAAGCCTACTCCCCACTCACAACCCCACATCAAAACCAAACTAAAACTGTTCAGACTTGAACGTGCAGTTAAACTGCTAATAATTTTCATACTTGTTCTCGCAGTCAAGCCATACTGGACAACGTTACATTCCAGCCCTATTAATGGTGAGGCTGTCTCTGGTTCCTTCGTGGCGCTGAATTGTTCGACCAATGCCAGACCACCTGCGGACAGTTATGAGTTTTATCACAATGGCAAACTGTTATATAATGGAGGGTCGAACATTTACAACATCGACAAAGTAAAGATGTCCGACGGGGGATTGTACAAGTGTGTTGCGTCAAACGCCTTTGGACGGGGAGAGGAAGTAAACCTCGACATTATCTTAATAGGTGAGATGCACTAGTATGTGAGTTTAGCACGAGTACTTATAGAAGTGCTGATGGTGGTAGTGGTGGTGTTGGCGGTGATAACAATTATTAGTATCTATCGCTAAGTGCCTACGAGCAAGACAAAAACTAAATATTTAGAACGAAGTGTAAACGTGATTTTGAAGCAGATGTTGAAATGTTTCTGTTAATACTATAGCTATTTGAAACAAGTTTTATTTCACAAAGACACTTGACGGAAGTGCGAAGGATAATTATTAAAATTTTGACAAAACGCGCGTGAATTAGAATTTTGACAAAACGCGCGTGAAATTATTTACTAATTACAAATTTCTTATTTTAGGTCCAAACTTGCTTTTGAAGAAGAATTGGATAAGAAAGACTTCTAAACAAATTTTGTCAAAAAAAAATCAAATATTGCTTATCTTTAATAATGTTAATCATAAAAGTTATGCGTGATAACGTAATCCAACTTAGCATTAAATATCCTGGTCTGTTTAAGGGTGAAATATGATCTACTAAAAAATCAATGCTGGTTTCGCAGAGCCTTTTCGTCTTATCTTCCCGCGAAGAAGTATCACCGATTATGTGATTCTCCGCGATGTAATTACCAGACCCCTCTCAGCTGTGACCGTGTGTTTGTGGGTGAAATCTTCTGAGAAGGTCATCGGTGGGACGATCTTCCACTACAGTGCAACAGCAGTCGGTGGTGATGATGATGAACTGGACGTTTTTAACTGCGTAAACCTTACAATTTCTCATAAAGGGTATAAACAAGAATACCATTATACCAAGGAATACCACAAAACAAAGCGCAAAACAACAAAACTTTAACTTTAACATACTGTAACATTACATTTACTTGCCTAACTGTTGTACTGTAATTTGTATTGAATTGTATTGTATTGTATTGAATTGTATTGTATTGTATTGTTTTAGGTTGTATTAATTTTGATTATTTGGTATTGTAAGGTTCTGTGTTAATTTGTATTACAGTATATTAAATTAAGTTGCATTCTATTATAACACATCGGTTATATTACAAGAAATCACAATACAATCACTAATACTATTTGAAACAAAACAATATAATATCTACTATTACAATACTTTGCCATAAATATGGCAAACTTTTAAAACTTCATACTTTCAAATAAACTTGTCTTTAGACACAAAATTTAACGTGACGGTTCAATCTGTTGCAGTAACGATCAAATAACAGATTTGTCTGCCAATGACGGCCAGTGGCACCATGTCTGTGGCATGTGGGACAACTCCAACGGAAGTATGGTCCTTTACAAGGATGGAGAATTGAGAAGAATTCCGGGTGTTCTCAAGAAGGACTACAGGATTCCTGGAGGAGGGGTCGTTGCACTTGGACAGGATCAAGATTTCGATGGGGGAGGATTTGAAATGGACCAGTCTTTTGTTGGTGAGTTGACTAACGTCAACGTGTGGAGCAGAGCTCTCTCCTCACAGGAAATATCAAGGAAGAGACGCTCATGCGAACAAGGTCCAGGTGACGTCATGAACTGGGTTGACGTCAGAGGTCATTACCATGGGGATGTTAAAGAACTACCACTGATTTCATGCCCTTAAATTTTACCTTGAACCAGGTATAAAGCGAGAGCAAAATTACATACTACAAATAACAGCGTTCACATTGAAATAGCACAGAATAGCTGAATTGCTTTATTCGCTCGTGAACACCTGAATGTCGTGTGTGCACCCAAACTATCTTGCCCGTTTGAAGGCTAATATTGATCTATAACCCTAGACCGTGACAAAACGGGACTTTCAAGTAGAGGTGGTATTTTTAAAATTGCAAAGTGAAAACGGTTAATGTGATTTTTTACGTTTGCAAATTATCTTTTATGTGCACACACGTGGACCTCCTGATATAGAGCCAACGCTTTTCCTTTCTCTGTCTTTACACCAACGGATATTTTCTTGGTAAAATAAATATAAATAAATGTTGTTGTTATTGCTTTTTGATGTTGCTGTTATTGTTGTTGTTGTTGTAACTACCTTGCCCTAGCTGGCAAACAAACCAGCGAGTCCGTATGGCCATACATGACAAGTCCCGGTAATTTGAGAGGAATGCCCGAAAGCTGATTTCTGAATCTAAGTCTATCGGGAATCGATTGTGGACCACTAATAAACTTTAAAAGTTCTTCCTGAAACTCTTCGTGTTCCTTGACTTGAGCAAAACTGACGAAAACGGATTTGGTAATAAGCCGTTGAATGAACACCCGAATATATTTCGAGGGCAAATGAAATGGTTGTCAGGGTGAAAGCAGTAATATCATTGATTCTTGAAAACTAATACTTTGTGAATATTGAGTTATATAGAGTCGACGCTGAGAAATTTTCCGAAGAGTGAATATTTTCCCCAGACTGATGTTTGCCCTGCGAAACATATCACGTGATCGAATCTAACCAACAGTGACGCGCGATTTGGCAGTAAAAATAATTGTTGAATCATAATCGTTATTATTGTACGAAAATGCTAATCAAACAGACTAAACCGTTTTTGCCTTTGATATCTAATCTAAAATAGTTTGACATGTGAAAAATGCAATACCCAGATCGCAAAGCATGATGGGATCACTAGTTTCGCTAGTTGCTGAGTTGATCTTCACTTATTTTTGTGCTTCGCATGTACCTGGGTGAAAGGTTCTTATCATGTGATAAAGGGATCCCACAATTCCTTTCATTCTTCGTATTGCCTTTTGCGATTTCTTTAACATCTGCACGTCTTTGGTAAAGGGCAGTACGAAGAATATTTGTACGATTTTCAAAATTTTGTTTGGGAACGTTAATGTATTGCTTCGAGTCTTGTTATGAGGGGAAAAACGCTTGGTCGCAAACAGCAAGTTAGTTCTTGCTTTCAACGACGACTTTGCAAAAATGACGTTCACCATCGAGTTTTAAAAGCTTTCCAGTGGTATTAAGGTTTTATGGGTAACCGGATCATATCTATGGAGCTTTGGATTGGTAACTGAAAACACCGCTTAAGGTGTACCGTAACCTTAACACTAGAAAACATTTAGGGGTCAATCTGACGCCTCCCCCCCCCCCCTCTTCTCCCCGGTTTTTGATGTTTTTGAATTCAAACTTGTGCCATTTGACAACTTACCAAAAGCATTTGTACACATATTTTCCTTGATTGCGAACAAATCTTTGACACTAATTAGATGACGAAGTTGTTACCTCTGCATACAGACGGGTATGCACGTGTCAGCAAGAATTTGAAAACACGACAATGAAAGTCGATAAAGTTTGAAAAGGATTCGAATAATGCGCACGAGTTTTTGACTCAACCTCCTTTTGAACCTTCTGTTCCAGCGCTATCTAACTCTCAGGGTAAAAACTTCAAATAGGTTGTTAAAGTGCACTTTTAATCGATCAAGTTTGAAGAAATATTTGCACATCGTGTGGGGGGAAATTTATTTCGAATCATTCTTTGCAATACAATTATATGAAGGGCAAGAAATGTCTGCCTGCAGCTGGTTTAGGTTACATTCAGTCGTCACACTGAGATATTTTCGTTCATTTTATTTTTCTATGTTCTTAAAAAGAACCTAATATCACCAATATACATTATTGTGAAGACAATTTTCCGTTGGATAAACTCCAGGCATAATCTCATTACACTTCTTTAGTCGCAAAATCTCCAGAAGCTTGTCGATCGATGTCTGAACTTAGGAGAACACAAAAATAAGATTCGGTAAGTGACTTACTAAAAAAATTTTTTATTGAATCCCTTAAAGGCAAATTTTCACTTATAAATTTTATAACATAATGCTAATGTTTTGTTGTGTAAAATATTTTAATGATCCAACTATACATTCCCACTTACTATTACTTTCAAACTTATCCGTCCGCAATCTTAATCCTAGAGTGCAAAATAGAAATACTGAGGACATGATTATTGAAAAAATGTTTCTTCAGCAGACATCACATCACAGATAAGTTCTGTTTAGTTTGGGAGGAAAAAAAACATAATGTCAAAGTTGGCATTTTTATGCTCCGTAGACGCTCTGTTAATTTGCCGTGACAGCTTTATTAGATCGCTTTTATTCCTCTTTTTTCCGAATCGTTTTTCCAATGTCAAGAGGAAACATTTGGTGTGCAGCGTTTTGCGGTTGAATAATATTTGGTGTATTTCCTTATCACGTAACTCTGTTGTTATATTGAATTCCACCGGGCTGCGCAAGTTATGCTCGTTAAGCTCATAGTTACAGAGTAACCAACTTTTTTTGTTTTTTAACTCACTTCTTATACATTGTGTTCTGACTGTATACTTTCCGCACGGTAAGCTCTTAGACGTTATATGTTATTACAACACAGCCGGCAAATTTTCGCGCGCTTTTTGCACGACGCGAGCGTGCATCTGTAACTGGATAGACGGACGCCCGTGCATCTATTAAATCACAACACATGAAAGTAAACTACAAAAGTGCTTTGGAAAAACTTAAGTCTTTTAAATGGATAACAGATTGTTAATTGTGGGCGAAGAACAATAATTAGAAGGAACGGAAACATCGAATTTCAGTTTAGTATGGATTTCTTTTTCGAAAACAATCCAGTCAGTGAACAGCGACAACTAAAGGACAATGTTCTAAAAGAAAAGTTTCATACTTGAGCTGTGCGTCTTTCGAGTTCTGGATGCTCTTGGGAAGATAGGAGCGCGCTCGAGAAGTTCTCCCAACTTCTCGCGTGCATCAATAACTCGATAGAAGCACGCTAAGCATGGACCACTTCTTGATTAACTTACTCTTCCTATTTTATCATCAGTTTGCGTGAATTCTGCTCATAAAGCTTGAAGTTAGAAAACAACTATTTAATGCTTTTTTAACTTGCTCTGTGCTGTTGTATTCAGACAGCATACGTTCTGATCATAGAGAGTAGCCATTTTTTAGGTTTTGTAAACTAAATCTTGACTTTCTTTATTTTACTCAAACTGTTGTACATATACAATCTGCTCTGCAGGTCATGTAAGGTTACTTTTCACATAGCCATAGATTGTCGCAACAAGCGCAAACCGTTATTTGCGATGATATTTCCATGACTATTTCCAAAAATCATCACAAGCAGCGTTTCGTGTGTTAACATCAGAATACTGTATCAAGAAAAACCACTCTCCAATTTTCATTTGAGGGTAAACCAGTCGGACCCGCGAACATGTCTCTGCCTAGATGCTGTTGTTTTTTTCGGGTTCATTCCAAAATTGTTTTTAAAACTGCTATTTTATTCATAATCTTCTTGAATACTATTACATCGTAAACGTGACAAAAGTTTTTCCGACAAGCATACAACACGCATGTTCGACTTGCGAATAGCTGTAGAACAATTCGTGACCATACTGCACTATAGTGTATAAACTACAATTAGTTTCAAAAAAATAAAAAGCGAAATTACTTGATTTGTGAGTAAACAAAGGCCAATCCTTGCGTCCGTAGTCCCGGTAAGCGTTCATAATCTTAAACCTTGACATGTTCGCATTTCACGGTGGTGGTTATTAAGGTGCACAGCCAAGTGTGTATTATTAACGAATCTACTTATTTGAGTGCTTTCAAACAACTGGCTTACACCAAAAATCGCGATTAATCAAAGGTCAATTATCTTTTCAAAATAAGTAGTAAGTTTGTGGTGTCGGCCGTAATTATCAAACAAAAGTTTAACCCAAGTAAAATAATACTCAGTCATTTTTAAAGTTCAACAGCTTTTTTAGCTGTTTAAATTGGTGGTTAAATTTAGAAAATCCGTTAATTATTGGGAAAGCAATCGCAAAAAAGAATTTTTTAGGGCAACGGCCGCGTGTGACCCATGTCTTAATTGCACTGAGTTCTCAATCTCGTATCCCAAGCAATCGGAAATTTGGCGTAAATGTATACGTTTTTCTACCACTTTTTTTACGACCTGTTTGCGGCCAACTGCGACACGCCGAAAGCAAAAGGTAGAGTTATTGTATTTCCATGGCAACAGAGAGTTTGCGTTGGCTCACAGACACCTTTGGCAAAGTGTTTATTCTGTTTTCGATAATTTATGGCTATATGGAAAACAACCTGTTGTTAGAAACTAAACAACTATAAATTTTGTTAATTCACTCTTCTTACACTGCATTCACGCTACATACGGACATTCTGCTCTGCAATCCATTAGGGAGAAGATAACCAACTTTATGTTTTGTTATAGAATAAAGAATCGTTTTAATCTCATAAACATGAAGGCATTTGCTTTTTATCCCACAGACATATACATTTTAAAACACGGATTTATATCAAATCAGGTACACGGGAAGAGTTGTAACTAGCTACACACCAAAAAAGAGCACACTGCTGTAACGGTAAGAATGAGCACAACGCTGTAACAGCGATAATGGTGACATTGATGCAATGGTAATTGACAATGCAGTAACAGCGATGCCGGTGGCAGTACTGTTACAGCGATGTGGGCATCGATGTGACAGTGACGTGAACTGACAGTGCTGTAACAGCTATGTGCACTGAGAGCACTGTAAAAGCGATGTGAACTGACAGCGCTGTTACAGCGCTGTAAGCTCACATCATTGTTCCACTAGTTTTCACAGCGCTATAACAACGCTGTCGTGCAGTTCACATCGCTTTTAAACGGCTGTTACAGCGCTGCCAGCTTATGTACATCGCTATCGTAACGCTGTCACTTTCATTGCTGTCACATCACTGTCAATACCATCACTGTAACAGCGCTGTAATTGCCATCGCTGCAACAGTACAATAGCTGCTTGGAACACTTTGCCCCAGTCCACCATAGACCTCAGTGACAATGCAAACGCATATGAGGACATGCTTAGAAAATGTGAATTTTGACTTATTAATATATTGTAAGACCGAATATAGCTATTGCGCTGTATAATTTATATCGGCTTGGCTGAGGTTATACAATAACCATAAGTGAAGTGAAGTGAAAGTACTGACCTTGTCATCACTGTTACACTAGCTGCTGTAACTTAAATTGCTGTCATATTGCTGTTAAAAACCATCGCTGTTACAGCAGTGTCAATATCACCGTGGCAGTAATTGATTAATGCTGTTACACCGCTGTCAAATTCTAGCTGTGTAATTTTATTATTCGCAGGAATTTGAAAATTGGTCAGCTGTAAAAGCGTGGTTAAGAAAAAGTTAATATTCTGACAGCATTCACTCACATACTATTTTGAATACCAAAGAGAACAGAAACTATGGCTTTCATCGAAACTGTGAAAGACAAAAACCACCCGAGCTTTCGTTTTTCCTAGCTTTCTTCTTCTGACTCTATCGGTATCTAACGCATTCTCGTTGCTCCTTTATAGATGTTGCACGTGGCGTTGAAACTCTTTGTTATATCGCTGGCAAACCTTTGGATCCTGCTCGTGGCACAAACTGAAAGAAGATGTCCTCCGCTTGGGTATTTTTGGTGGTCTCGCGGTAAGTGCCGTATTTAGTACTTAGCAGTCCTAAACATTCGTTTTGTCTAAGTTGGATGCTCTGTAGTTTTACAGTAATGCAACGGGTGATGAAATATAGAATTGGGACATTTTAACTCGATGTAGACAAAACTCGCAGTACGTATTCAATCGTGATAACTGGCAAAACATGCAAAAGGTTCTAATTGAAGCCAAAGACACTTATATGTTTGTACTCATCTTGGGTATCCTACTGTGATTTGTTTCTGATTTGCATTTCACTTAGTATTGCAGCAACATCATACTAAGGTGTCTGTAGAGTTAACCCTTAAAACGTTAATGGGGGAGGGGTTCAGTACGGACCGCTCCCTAGGCTGTTCCAACCTAAATTTTAAAGCTGTGTAGCTTTTAAAACGAAACTTGCAGAGCCTGTAGTCTGATTAATAACACATCTTCTGACATTAATTGGATTACGTCATCACTTACTATTAATACCAAATTAACTACGCCAATTGAAGTTTGAATCATGAAATAGATTTTTTTTAGAAAATGTTTTCTATTTTAGATTATTTCATTTTCTCTTTTATTATTTTGCTACTTGATCCAAAAAATACATTTTTTCTATTAAAATCAAGGAAATTAACTGCAAATTTAAATTTTATTGTCGTGGAGGGTATTTAGCAAGGTTAAAGCTGCATTCACGCCAAACAGCCAGCTGTAACCACATCGAAACGTTGGTGTTTCTCAAAAAAGCCCAAACGTTTAAGTGTTAACCTGAGCCTATTTCAATGACACAAAAGATTTAGGAATATTAGAAATAACTACACTACAATTGCAAATACATCGGGTAGCAGTTGTCAGCGTCTTTGTGCTGGTAGCCGCTAATTGTATAAAGATAGATAAGCTTTATTTCGTAGGATAAAACTTTTTGATTATTACAGTTATCAACAGGGGCCCTCAACTTACTAAGCAGGTAGTAACCTGTGAAAACTTCAATCCCTACGCATTCAGATTGAAAATTGATATCTTAGAGACTGACGACAAAGGGTTTGCGTGGATGCTATAGTAATGCCTTTCTTGTCAATTAACCGCGGGGTACCTCGGGGAACTACAAAAGGGCCATTGTATCATTATGGCGAACGTCATCAGCCCTGCTTCTGAAGGTGCATAAATGATCAGACGACTTCACTTGCAGTTTGCCAGTATGCCCTAAACTCACATGTAACGCACTAAAAATGTTAGTAACTTGCAGAAGTGTAACGCTTCAGCAGAGGAAGAAGAAATTGGCAAAGGTCAACCAAATGAACCTTTGCATATCCAAAACAAAGTAATTCCATATCAATACCAAAACTAGTGTGGCACCATCTGAGCCATACAGTTAAATTAAACAAGTAACATATCAGAACTGCTTAAGGTAATATTTCAGGACAAATTAACCCAACAACCGAGACCTTAATTTTGAGTGCTTGCTCTCGGCAGTGCTCTCAAACATATTTACAATTAAAGAGAGAGGTTCATGTTTTTGTAGGGTAAAATCGGGTTTTGCTAGTAAAAGATTGTTTCATACGCACCAAAACTTGGAGGAGGGGCACTCCTTTGCACGTCAATGCATGTCTTCCTCTATTCCTGCGGCCCTTGAATTGTTGGTGTAGCGGCAACGCATGGGGACACCTGTGCCAGAGTTCCAGGTTCAAAACTCGCCATCTTCGCTTTACTCTAAATTTTCCGAATATGACTGTCAGCTTGAGTAAAGCAGACAACTCTAACCCGTTGCGTTAATTGGCCGACATCTTGAAGTGACCTTAAAAAGATTGCCCTGCCTGAAACATATCAAGAGAGATCACATCCTAAAACAGACCAGGAACATACCTTTTACTTTTGCAGATATTCTAGCTGGAAACGTAGTTTTCTTGTCCGTAATCTTCGACCATGCGCAAAGCACTCCAAAACAATTAGTTCTTTTAATTTAATTAAAATTGACATTAAACGATTTTTTCAGACGCTGTGTTGGAAGATCATGTTGTAGAAAAGCACAGCCATCTTCCGGAAGAAAAATGTCAGGTAAAATGCTTAACGGACCCAAGATGTCACTCGTTAAACCACAAAGATGACTTCTCCGAAGGAAACTGTGAGATTAACGACGCAACACGAGAGATGCATCCTGGGTCCTACCGTGAACGATTGGGATGGGTTTATTACGTAATCAAGGGTAAGTCGTAGTTTTTTGGTGTTCTCTGCAAGTGCAGGTAGACACATTACTAAGGACTGAAAGATTGCAACGTTATCTTAGCCAATCTA
>JAOBYE010219100.1:0-17010 GCA_025403585.1 Parazoanthus swiftii | reverse complement strand
AGTCGAGGCTGACACTGTAGAAATGAGTCTGTGGTCATTGCAGTCAGCGGCAACTTGGAATACGAAACTGGACTATTCAATAAGAAAATGTTTATACATGGTGGATGGTATATACTTTAAGACCGAATCCGTCTTCAGGGCTCGGTTATACAACTAAAGATCAAACAGAGATTTAACGGAAACATAGTGAGCGGCACCCTGCTCAAAAAAACGTATTCGTTTCAATATATACTCTGTATTACTATAATAAATCTCTTCACGACCAAGAACTCCCTGAACTGTAAAATCCTTCTCGCAGTCTTAGATGTTAGGTTGTTTGGTAATAAGAATAAAGCAATTACCTGAGGTGAAAAACAAAATTCTCAAGACCTGTTTTCAAGGAAACAAAAGAGACAGCTTAGGAGAATTCAGCAATACGTCATGGCGTGTTTGGGTCTAGGAAAGACCAGTGGTCTCACTCGAAAGTTTGGGTCGTTAGCCTGACGTGTGCCCTGGTTCCCAGGGCTTTTCCCTTTTCTCAGGGAAAAGTCCTGGGTTCGAAAATATTAATTTTCAGCCTCGCATTCATGTATAGTGCCAGGTCTTCGTGGTCAGAAAGCTTATCTCTCATGGCAGTTACGACATCTTCAGAACATCCGGATCGTAGCTAAATACAAGTGTACGAAAAAACGAAATGTCTATAGAAATCGATTGGTATAAGTTGATAAGACTTGATCTCAAGGGAAAAACGAAAGGAGGAGTTTGTTCCTACGTGCGAAATACCTCGCTATGAAAATCAAACCCCTTCATGATCTTAGTGTCTCATCTCCAACCGGCTTCCAGCAGCTTTGGTCTAAGATTCAGCACAAGAAGCATGCAGTGGCATATACACCACCAAGCGGTCCTGTCACCTGCCTTAAACATGCACTGGCATTTGGCAAATTTGGTATTGTAACGGGAGACTTAAACTGTAATCTCCCAATTGATACCTCTGATTCCAACTTTCTCAAGGAGCTTTGTTCATCACTGAGCTTAACACAATTGATCTCCAACCTGGATAACCGAGTCATCAAGTACACTAATTGATGTCATTGTAACAACAAACAATGACATAATTCAAAACACTGATGTGCTTTCTATAACAATCAGCGACCACTTCCTAATTAATGTAGTGTTTCATATTAAGAGGCCCAAAACACCACCAATTTCAGTTACTACAAGAACCTATAAACTTTATGATCCCACTGCCTTTCCTGCAGCTGCTTCTAAAATCCCTTGGAGTTTGACGGACTCAAGACATAGTTGATTGCTTCAGTAAACTTTTCTTGGATGTACTTAATCAGCATGTGCTCCCCTGAAAACGCTTGAAGTCAAAAGCACTCCCTTTATTACTGCCGAAATAACTGAGAAACCTCATGGAACAGAGAAACAAGCAACACAAGATGGCTCACCAATCCGAAAGCCACCAGGACTGGAAAAAGTACGGAGAGCTACGCAGATCCGTGAAGTTAAAAATCAGACTGGCAGAAATTGAACATGTAAGAAATCAGATTGGAAGAAGGAAAAATTTCGTCCATTGGAAGACCGTCCGTCGTTGTCTAAGTCCCTGTGGAACTTCGCGCTTGTCTACTCACGAGATTCTGTGAGATCATGCCTTTAGAAGATCTAAGGAAATTGCACGCGAGTTTAACTTTCCACTTGTTGAGACCTCGAAAAGGGCACATAGTGCTAAATCGGACAACACTCTTTTGTTCTTTCTACAATGGGTGTCAACTACAGAGGTTAAGGATACTATCTCAGGCATGCCATCTAATAAATCTCCTGGCTACGACAAAGTTAGTACGAAGGTGATAAAAGATTGCCTACCGGAGACCCTTTTAGTATCAATGAATCTCTAACAACAGGAATGTTTCCAGAGCTTAGAAAACAGCTGAAACTATTCTGCATCCTAAAGAAGGTGACCATGGAATAGTAGGCAATAATCGACCCATGTATCTTCTTCTAGCCTTATCAAAAGTTGCATGCAATTGCTTACAAACATGCAGTTCATTCGCTACTTGAATTCTCATCATAAACTTTCGGATCACCAAAGCGGAAACAAGAAGTCAGTCTGCTGTGATTGGTGATTTTAGACTGTACTGCGCGAACGAGAGAAATTGACTATTCCAACTTTTTCAGAAATTTTCTCCTGTTTTGAAATCCTGGAATATGTGCAGCAAGAATAGCAAATCTCTCGCATTTCTTGATGTCGCACGCCGGTTGCATGAAACAGAAAGGTCAGTTAGAAGAGTGGTATTAACGACCTCCTCCACAAGAATCTTTATAGGTTTTAAGAGTGTTAATGATAATAAACTCGCCGCTGGATTTTAATAGAAAACCGCAGATAGGAAAACTGAAAAGGAAATCGCTTTTCGACCTCGCACAAATACAGTGTTTTTTAACAAAGTATTAGCTCGGTTGTTTTTGACTTTTGTTATTGAATCTAAGGTATTCAACTTTAGGTTTTTCTCTTTGTGGAACCAGGGAAGTCATCAGAAATTGAGTTCAAACAAAATATCAACTGCCCTGCCTTCAATCAATTGCCAGAATGTGCTGCGCATCAATATATGACAAACCCCGATATAACTCAGATCTATTCTGCCGGATTCGTTTAAAATGACACAAGTTGTGGCAAACCCGGATTGAAATTGTGGGACATATCAATTAAATGAACAAAGTTTAGATCTTAAAACTGATGTACCATGATTTTCGAAAACGTTAGTTAGTGTTATATCCCTTTTCACTCTGCTGCCGTTGCCGTCGCAGTTTGCCATAGTTTGGTTACTTTAGTGAACCCTTAAAAGCGGGTCACACTTGAAGTGCTTTCAACTGTAGTAAGCAGCAGGTAATGAAGTGAACTTTGGCTAAAGTGACCTCAACCATTCAGTATTTAGCGGATTTAAAAATCCGGACTTACAACAACTATTGGCTGGCACGTACGGCTAATATAGTTTTAACTATTAAAATGAGCTATTGGCCAATATCAACAAATTGGATGCTATTGTTTGTTTGTATGTCGAGATATTAAAATATTCAATTTACATAAAGACTTCTTGTGAATATTTTTTGAAAATTCGAGTTTTTTTGCTATGTCAATTTGGTTTCGCTTGGTTTTTTTCAACATTGGGCTAACCTCACTTGGTATTTATTTTTCTTTAGAGTCTATCTGTAAATCTTAAACATGTATAACTTTATATATTGACACATATTATTTTACAGTTTGCGTGATGTCCCCTTGGGATTTCGCAAACTTAAACTTCACGCTTTTAACAAGATTTTAAGCAAATGCATGGGAAAAGTTACGATAAACCCGAGGTTCAGTCAAATTTATTGGTTCTTTTATAAAAAAAAAGCGTGTATGTAATTGTAAATACACGGTGTAAGGACTTTTAAACGGAACCCCCAACCAAACGTCGCGCCGTGGCGATAATTCACGTGGAAAAATTGCACTCGGTTGTTCCCTGATACCTCTTACTTTCAGTACTAAGTACCATATCAGGATGGTCCACTGGGGGGGGGGGGGTAAACGCGAAAGTTAACTGTCAAATGGAGTTAAAGCTCCGCTTCTCACGGATCGGCCTTCGGACTCACCGCTCTTGGTCTCTCTTTGCTCGACATCTGATTTTAATAAATTGGCCTTCATGAGATTTACTGCCCCCGGGTATCCGTGAGCAGAGATCTCTCATATATGTCTTGTTCTTCGTTGCAATATGAGTGGTCTCTGCTCGCAGGGTAGGGACTCCGTGGACGATACTACTACAGCTTTATTTATAAAACTTGTTCATTTTGTACAAGCACTTTGGCGTGAAAATATTTACATTTGAAAACGTCACTTAAACTGCAATTATACATGCGCTAATTGATAAAAAGCTCATTAATGATAAGATTCTTGACAACTTGTCAGGCCTCAGCTCTGTTTCAATTGTTCGCCAGTATACAAAACACCGAGATTGAATTTCACAATGTTGTTGAAGTGTCAATATGAAATTAAAAGGTTATAAGTTTTTTTAAATGAGGTACACTACTTTTAAAACTTGTTTGATCATTATTTCCGATAAACTCATCGCCCTGTTTCTTATTTTTCTCCTATAAAAAAAAACAAACTTCTCTAGATGGTATCTAGACAAAACAGATCCTGATCTAACTATTATACAGAACGCAAACGAATGGTTAAATCTGCGGCAGTTACTTAGGAAGTTTTGTTTATTTGGACTTTAAAAATAAGCCGATTAGGAAAACCATTAATTTAGTAAACTGCACGTATCGTGAATTCGTTGCTACATTTGCCAGACACGCAAGCTGACTATAAAGCGCCCATTAGTTCATGATCATCTGCATGGGCCCCGTTGTTCAAAGCTCGGTTAGTACTAATCCTGGGTTAACTCCCAACAAAACCTGTAGAGTTAACCTAGGATTAGCACTAATCGGGCTTCACTGAGTTGAACGACCTGGCCAGCCTGATAACAACACGACGTCACAACATCATTACAAAATCTGCACAGTATAAGTTTCGGATGACTTCACATGGCGTAATTTATACTAGTGTCGACAGCAAGAGTTCTTAAGAAAGTATAAGTTAACTTCAGACAAATAATGGTGTACACTTAAACCAAGCGGTAGTTTTCATCGATCGTCTGCGAATTTTCTGGCTAGGTAAGATTGGACAGATTTCAGTCTCAGCGGGTGAGAAAAAACGTCAACTGTTACACTGTGTTATGTCTAAAAGAATATGCTTCGTCCTGGACAAATTATTGTTAGAGTTTTCCCCTTTATCGGCGCCATTCTCTGTGCTTACCTGGGAGCTTTTGCATCTGTAAATAATCACGAAGCTTTCCAAGACGGCGATCTGATTCTAGGTGGCTTGTTTCCAGTACATAACAATCGTCATTCAAGAAACGAAAATTCAAAAGTCGAAGCCTGTGATGAGGTCTACAGCTATGGAGTAGTTACAGCCGAGTCAATGATTTATGCCGTAAATCGAGTCAATGGAGAGGGCATTCTACCTTACAACATAACGCTGGGGTTTGACATCAGGGACACGTGCAACAATGTGAACCAGGCAACAAAATGTGCTCTGGATTTTGTTAGAGAAAGAAAACTAATGAGTAAAACTTTGTCAGGCCCAACAGGAAAAATGAAACCACTTTGGAATACAACAAGAAAGCGAGTCTCGACAACTAGAAAACAGCTTTCTGGCTCTGTAATCGCCGTTGTTGGCGCTGGTAACAGCATGTTTTCAACTGTGGTCAACAGCGTTCTGAGACTCTATGGAATACCACAAATTGGGTATGCGTCCACATCACAGGAGCTGAGTCACAGGAAACTGTACAGCACGTTCCTCAGAACAGTCCCACCTGACAGTTTCCAAGCTAAAGCTCTGCTAAAGCTTCTGGTTCAGTTTGGATGGAAGTACGTAGCTCTGATATCTTCTGACGACAGCTACTCACGGTCGCTACGAGCAACATTTATCCAAAATGCTCATGAAATGGGAGTTTGCATCTCACAAGATATGAAAACACCATTTCATGGCTCTTATAGGGATATTGAACGAGGAGTTGTCAAGGATCTGATCAACAGCAAGAAAGCCCCGTCTAAGGTCATCGTGGTGTTTTGTGCGCTTAAAGATGTAAAGAAGATTCTTAAGGCTGTTAGAAATGCTAACGTGACAGGGAAAATCTGGGTAGCGAGTGACGCGTGGTCCCGCTCTGATGGCCTTTTAAGAGAGTTTCTGCTTGATAGTCTTCTTGGAACCGCAAACGAAATCAAAGAAATTCCAGGCTTTGTTGAATATTTCCAAAACCGCATTTCTTCTAATTCCTCAACGCTTAAACCGCGTGCCAGTGGGTTGTGGCTTGAGGAATTCAACGAAATGTTTCGGAAAGAACCACTTAAACTAAAAGGTAAACTTCGTTCTCAATTTGACCCAAAATATGACGGTTTCAATTTCGGGAGAAGTGGACACGTGGTTGAAAGTGTATATTTAGTAGCACACGCCATTCGGAGGTTTTGCACAAGTTTAGGTTCAAAGGAAAATTGCCTTCAATCAATCTATCCGGGGGGTCTTCTCGAATACCTGTTCAACACAACTTTTCATTTCTTCAACCGTACTCTTGCAATAGATGAAAACGGAGATTCTGGAGGCTCGTATGACGTCATTAACATCTATGCGCCTGTATCAAACGGTTCCAGCCTTTCGAATCCGAAGGAAGTCACATTAGGAAGGTATAATATAAACTCTGAAACTTTGAATATCAACAAATCCTTAAGTTTCTGGGGCTACATGCGAAAGGTAGTGCCGTCATCAAAATGTAGTAAGCCTTGTCCAGCTGGAACATTCGTACAATATGATGCGTTAATGTCATGTTGTTGGAAATGTATTGAGTGCTCATTTGGCCACATCAGTAATGAATCCATGTCAAAAAATTGTCATAAGTGCCCGGATGATCACGTGAACGACACCACACGCACGCATTGTATTTTTGTTCCGCTGACCTATGTATCGGCCGACAACCCCTGGAGCATTCTCCTTTACATTACCTCACTGTTTTGCTTTGTAGCAACTGCCATAACGCTGGTGATATTCGTTAAGAACAAGAAAACACCTGTTGTTAGAGCAAGTGACTTCGAGTTTAGTCTGGCGCTCTTACTGTGTATTGCAGTTGCATCTTTCATTCCTTTTACGAAAACAGGATTTCGGCCAACAGATCTGACTTGCTCACTTGCGCATTGCCTGTTTGCGATTTGCTTTGTACTGATATTATCCCTACTTTTGGTCAAGATCAATCGCACAGTGCTCGTTTTCAAGCACCGTGGAAAACATGAAAAAGTGTTAATCTTAAGAAAAGTGCAGCTGTTATTTGTCTTCTGTACCTGCTTTTTGCAACTAGGTTTATGCACCTCGTGGATGTTTTTAGATCCTCCGAAAGCAGAAATAAAAAACATATGGAAAGACGACGGAAATTTAGAGCGCCATGTTAGCTGTACCAGTAGCATCTGGTTTTTTGTTACCAGCGGTCTCCTCATTCTACTCAGCCTCGTTTGCACGAGTCTTGCCTTTCAATCACGTCACTTACCAGAGAATTACAACAGCGCGAAGTTCATAACTTTTGCTATGTTCACCTTTGACCTTGTGTGGGTTATGTCTATGGCTGCATACTACGGAAGCCCGTATGGAGACTCCAGTCAAGTCATTCTCAAATCCTTTGCTATAATCATATCAACTTTATGCATTTTAATGCTCGTTTTTGGGCCTAAAGTTTATGTTATATTATTCCGACCCGAGTTGAATAATTATCGAACGTTCAGAAAAGCAAACTTGCTGTATGCTCTCAACTCAAGTAGGAACCGAAGCAGAGAAGGAAGTGCATGCCTTGAAACTTTACCCCATTCACAGAATGTGTTTATGATGGATTTGCAGTCGAACGACAAAGCAGTACAAACAGAATGCCATAATATCGATACTGAGACACAAACAGAACTGCTTGGGTTCAAGAAGAAAAATCAACGCCCTTCCTTGTCAATGTTTCAAAGGTTTCTACGGGTGCGCCATATGTCCTTGGAGAGAGGAAACCAAGAAAGACGGCGGCCACCAAAGCAAGGGCAAGATCACGAAAATGGTGGTGAGGAACACTTAGTCAACAGTAGAGAAACTGCAACACGTAAATCGTTTAGTCAGCCAACGTACCCAACCGAGCCTCCGACCTTAAAAGCAGTCACAAAAGCAGTAATTTTTAACAACAGTTTACAAGATCTCAAACAATCTTTGCTAAATAACTCACACAAAGAGCTTTCTTCGATAAGTGAAGAACAAACGAACGAAAATTGCACTACAGAAACAGGACATAATCCAACGATAAAAGAAGTTAACACCCGTAAAAAAACGGGCGAGTCTCGGCCTTGTTCAAAGGGCTTGTATGCATATGAAGTATTTCCACACTCACAAATATTATTTGCGAATGCTGCCGAGTCACATTGCGTCCCACTACGCACGGGAACAACATCAAAAACTGGCGTTCCCCCCCCGCAGGACAAACAGGACACTAATCATATTGGTGACTTGTTTGACAAGTTGTCTGAATCCAGCGAACACAAAGCTTCAGTTTTAATACCTGCAGTCCCTACTGGTCAGCATCAGGTCCCGCATTCGACCCTCGAAATGGACTCCTCAACTTGGCCCTTGTGGTCAGAACTGAAAGAATCTGAAATAGTTTGAAGCAATCTCTTACCCAGGATCCTTTCTCAGGCGGTACAGCGGACAAAATCCAAGATTGCGTCGACTCGTAATTCTCGAACAGATTGAGGCTTGTTGACGAATAATTAACTATAATAGATTCAAACTTGCTTATTTCCACTGTTATCTATTAGTAAAAAATTCTGACGAGAAACAGACTTACAAAGAATGCAAATATATACGGACACACTAACGCAGGACCCACGGAAACTCAAGATACGACAGGATAAAAACAAAGTCAAACAATCCAGCGTCTAAAGAGGTGTAGACAGTCGGACAATAAAAAAGATAGCCATGCAGAGTTGCAGAAGTCGATCACATCGCCAGACAGTCAGACAAACAAACAGACATTCAGATAGTCTGACAATTAATGAGACATCCAGATAGACAGACAGTCAGGCAGTCGACATACGTATACAAACACACAGTCAAAAAGACAGACAAACAGACAGTCCGACAGATCGACAGCCGGACAGGCGTTCAGTCAGTCTGGCAGACACACAGGCAAACGGATAGACACACAGACAGACAGGAGACAGATAAATTGGCAGCAACAAGCAAACAAAAAGAACAGATTTAGATTCAAGACAGTGACATCGTACATTAGCCAAAACATGAAAGCATTTTATCTTGAACAATTATTTTTAGCTTGCTTTAACAAAATAAAAGCTAGTAACGTGTTTCTCGATTCTCGTCGATCTAATAGCATTGCGAATGGAATTAGAGCAAGCGAATAATAAATGACAAAATGGGGTATCACCACCAATTCTTTCTTTGGCTTTCGCTGGGCGACCGTGATAGTCTGGTTCAGCGGTCTTACCGTTGGGAATACAAACGAACTGTCAACGAACTGAGAATTTGAATACACCGACAAGCATGGAGAAATATGGACAAAAACGGCAAATATTTGGGGATTTATGGAGCCGAACGAAGCGATCAAAGACACAATACAACAAAGGTGCTGGTAAGTGATAATTTTATTAATGTATGAGTACAATGTCTCCCACAGCTCATGATATCATGCTAAGTTCGCCATTCTCTAACTTCTCAAACTTGCTTTTCGCTTTCATCATACTGTATGGCAACTTCAGTATTATTTTTACCTTGAGCAAACCCACTGCTTTTCATTTAGGAGGCCTCTATTCCATGTTTTTTTCGCGAGCAGCGACATATTTCAGATGGTCCTTGTGGTTTCACTCGGAATGCCAGCAAATGTTGAGATTTGTTTGGTACGTACGGTCTTGTAAATGAGCCTCGCATTCATGCAGATTCAAAATGCCAGCCAAGAGTATCGTTAAAGCGAACGTTAAAGCGAACGTTCAAGCGTCAGATGCAAAGTGCCAGACGAAGCGGAAAGGCAAATTGAGCCAACAATCGTTAAAGTGAACGTCTACGCGTGTCGTCGTAATTTTGGTGGAAACAGTGAAACTGTAAGCGCTGACAAAATATTATGTCAGCTCCGAGTCTCGAGGTTGGCCTATCTTTTATCCATATTTTTGAATGCTATATTTTATTAAAACTAGCGGCTACGAAGAAGTCGAAACTACAGTGAACAGTATAGACTATAGTTTAGCGCCCAAAGGGCAAGGATCGTTTGAAACTGAAAGCTTGCGAAAGAATTCTCCCTTTATGTTTTTATTGGTTTCATCTGAATAGTTGGTTGGGCAAAAGAAAAAAAAATATCCGATAACAAAACTGAAAACATAGGTACGCTGAGCCCACGTGGAGGTATTTGTGACGGTTGACCCTGCAGGTGACGCATAACTGCGTGACCTCGGGATTCTCTCCAGCTATGAAACATGGCCTTGACTTGCTTGCTGTACTGCACCGCACTTGACCCATAAACGATTTTATAAAAATGCCCTAACATAAGTTATTTCATAGGAAATACCTCAAACAAAATTCTTCTGATAATGAAGTTAAAAAAAACCGCTTCGAGATAAAGTTATTTTAGACACCCGGTGCGGCCCAAAGACCTTACAAACTAGTGCCAGGCCCCTGTTTCCCGGTCCTTCGTACCAAATTTCCGGTGAGCAGTCAGCCAGCCAGCCGGCCAGCCAGCCACAGGTCGACGACTTTAATAGGAGGTATTTGTTGCACAAATACTTCCTAAAAAATGTTTGGTGAAAAAAAACAAGGAATCGCGAAGACACAATTGTCCAGAGCACGGCTCGATCCTACTCCCCCTGGTAGCTAGTACTGTAACTGTGTTCACTTGGTGGGTGGCTCCGCCTAAAACGTTCTGCAATCGGTCTGGAAATTAATGGAAATTAATCTTGTCCAGCCAAACAGTCCATGCATGCTTTGCGGTCGTAGTTTCGGACCCAGGCCTCTTATCGTTTTGTTACCGGCGAATTGTCGAACTGCACACAATTTAGGAATCCCACTGATAACTAATTGCTGTTTTACTGCATTTATTTTGAGAAACGAATTGTTGTCTTCTGTGTAATTCAAAAATTAAAGTATGAGACAAAAGCTTCATAAGGGTGTCACGCACTCAGTTACTTAACCATACTCCAAACGATTACAATATCAAAGATGTTTTTGCGCCTAATCGATATGCATTTGCACATGTCACGAAGACTTGCGAAGCAACGTAAATGAAGCAGGATAGTCGTTCTGACGAGAACTTACGAAACTAGTCCAGTTCTGGGGTCGAGTCCCCCGGGGCGCAGAAACTGGACTATTACGAAACACGAAACATTTAACGAAGCCTGGCGTCGATACGCTGGCAGGAAACTTGCAAAGACGGGATTTCATGGCCTGCGCAGGTGTTCCATTAGCCCTTCACATATGACACAATAACCCCAGGACCCCGAACAACTTGAACATCAAAGTCGGGGGGTAAACAAGATCACATTCAGGAAAAGTTTAACTTTTTTGGGTAATTTTTTACATTAACTGGATGGAAGAATCTCCATAGCAACATCTGACTCGATATTGATACTATTTTTATTATTATTATTATTAATTTTATTGTTATTATTATTAATATTATTATACGCAAACATGTGTTGCTGTCTCGCTTCGTTTGACTGTAAAAACAATGTAGCGTTACGCGCTTTTTTTTAATGAAAACTAGTAAATTTGGCCGAGGATCATTGTACTTATTTTTTGGCGATTTGAGCCTTAAATTGTTCTAATTTCTATATGTGGTTTAAATCGAATAAAAACTAATCCTAAGGCATTGCAATGCATGTGTTGGAAAACGAATTGCTTGGCGAGTGTTTTTTTGATCAATTTATCCCCGCGGATTTATCATGGGTTCGCCGAGTCATTTTCATTCAGTTAAAGGTCGAGGCTCAGTAAAGTTTCAAACTGAAAAAATTAGCTATTAGGCCCGAGCCTCAGTTTGCTCTTAAATTGTTCTTGAATTTTGGCCAATCTGAGCCTCGTTGTTCCCATAAAAAAGCAACGGTTTGTATCCTTACGTATCAATTACGCTTTATGAAAAGGCAACGGTTTAGTATCCTTACGTATCATTTGCCCGCATTAGCCACAAGTTTGCCTGTGTTACCAAATGTAGCCAAAAGTTTGCCTCACCGTGTTGCCTGCGGAACTGAGAAGGCTAGGATAAGAAAAGAAGAAACAAGACACGTGAATTAGTTTTGGCATTCACGCACGTGATCATTTAAGTGATAACACCTAGCTGGCTATCTTTTTGTTCCTGACATCAGCACAGTAAAAACATGATAGCCAATTTAGGTGAAAGGTCGTTTCAAATATGGAATTACTTAATCACTCTATGTTGTTTACTTGATATTGAATGCCTTGAACGACTTTTTCCTGCCAAAACCAGCCGGGCGTAACCTTTTTCCTTTTAAAGGTGCACAACAAAGAATGCAAATTTATACTGTCCCTAGCATTTTTTAACACTTGCTTGCCTTTAATATAATATAAATTATAAATAAAACAGTCTTTTGTGTTTTCATTCAAAATATAAGGTACATACGTATGCCAATGCACATTAGGCCTAGTTCAGACGTCGAACTTCACATGTGCCGAACTTAATGCTAATAAGCCATTTCTATTGTTCTAGCTCATTTGCATTTGGTTCGGCACATGTGAAGTTCGACGTCTGAACTAGGCCTAACTTAAACGAAATCTTCACGCTACATTTTACTTTCGGACACTCACAGACTACTCAGTACTTTGTAAACAGGACACCCGTGGACACACAAAATTAGTCTTTGGAACAACCAATCACTACATTGTCTTCTAGAACAGTTACTCAACGAAAGAGTTTTCAAACACAACCTAACTAAATTTGGTGATTTGGAATGCATATCAAGGTAGCCAAAGTCAATAGCCTTTTACCTGGGTCAAGCCGGTATAATTCCCAGCCCACAAGTCGAGGTCAGTCTCCAAGTTCTCAATCATTTGCTGCATGTATTTCTGACTAATTAGGCTCGACTAAAAGTGTTTATTCATGTCCGTTGGGACGTATAACGCATACGATCTATAACAATTTTCACTCACCTTGGCTTGTTTGTTAGCAGTTGCCTTCTGTTTCTTCGCAGCAGTATTTGAGCCCCCTGCAGAGCTGGTGCTGACAGTTGGTTCGGATGCTGCCTTGTGCATACCCCCAGAAGGCTTTGCAGGTGCTGATTTAGATGACGTTTTTTCTGGTACAGTTCCCCTGTGTTTTTCCAAAATGGCTTGCACAGCATTCTTGGAAGCTGGCTGCAAAAAATAGTAAAATATAAAAAAAATGCCACTCCTACACTACCATTATTATGTATTTAAACAGTTTTTGATTTGTTGTATGAGCGTACGTCTATCTTTGAGCAACGTTATTATTAATATTAATATTATCATTATTGTTTTTATTAAATCTATCTATGCTTGGCTCTACTCTGTCTGAGAGATTAAAGAACAGTCAGAGTGACTGTAGATAGATAGATATTTTAAATAATATACAGACATTGAAAACATGGCAATCCGGATAACGAAGAAGCTTTTATCGATTTTTAATTATTTGTAATGTTTAAATTAGAAGTTTTACCTTTTTTTCTTCTGTTTGATATTAAAACAATTGTTTGTAATTTCAAAATTAGAACTTTTAGCCTTTTCCCCTATATTTAAAAATTATTGCAGTGTAATTATTGAAAATTGCACTTTTTTAACGTTTGGTCTGAAATGTAAAATATAATATTATCATCAATACTACAATTGCTATTACTGTTATTACTATTATCATTATTATTATTATTATTATCATTATTATTATTATTATTATTATCATTATTATTATTCTTATTATTATCATTATCATCATTATTACAATTATTGTTATTGTTATTATTATTATGAAATAATTCTCCTCGACATACCTTTAGCTTGTTGACCTGTTTGGACATCACATCCCAGCCCACGTGTTGCATCATCAAAGGCACCACACACTGCGCCTTCTTGCGCACGTCCCCACTACGATCCTCCAGACAGGCGTACAGGGGGGCGATTATCTGGATCATCTCTTCCCTGGGTAGTTTGCCCTGTTGGGGGAGCTTTTCCTCCAGCCAGCCAAGCACCTACGAAAACAACAAAGTAGGAACTTGAATGCTAAGTGTAAAAGTCAAAACAGTGTAAGCCGGTCAGTTCATTACTCGTACGTAAGTACGTAAGTAACTCGTACGTACTACGTAAGTTGAGACCACGTTCACAATACACCCCAGTGGCCATCAGTCGTGGCCACAAAGGTTGAAATACAGCAAATGTGTGAAAATGGATGATGTCGTCAAAAAAATGGCGCTACCCGTTTCACGTTCACTGATTTTGGGATATTTAAGGTCCCGAATAAACAAGTAATAGTTCTCACTCGAAATTAATTCTTGGAAGTCCATGATTTAACCAGACTGATGGTACTCGATATTATTGTCCTGTGTGGCTTTCCAACTCATAAAGGACTGAATATTTACAAAACTTAAATGTAATAAAAAAAATTATTTATTATTAGTTCATCACGATACCTCAGTTCTCAGGTTTGGGTTTTCAGTACTGAGGGCCCCAAACACAACCTCGCCTTCTATGAAAGGCGCCAAACCAATTTCCTTGTGCCACGCATTTAGTGTTGATATACCAGCAGCTCTTACACCAGTCTGCGTAATTGAATGAGACAAGAACAAAGTTAGAATATAATCAAAATAAGAATTCATAACTGATCTAATACCTTCCAGATGATTGAAGGTAGCAAGACGTTTAAGTTGTTGAAGTTCCAAACTATTTGGTATCGACTTACCTTTTATAAGTCAAATACCCAACAAAAATTTGATAGGAAATTTAATGACCTTTCAGAAAGTATACACTTTTGAGCAACCCAATTAAAAACCTAGCGCGCTATAAGCGAAAAAGTGAAGGTATATGAAAAGGTGCGTCTGGCACGTTAAAAGGGTTTAGAGTTGGGTTCTTATGTGGAATGCCATGAATTTCACCCTGTTTGATTGCAACAACGCAAGTTTTAGTACCATGCAGTATGTACTTGCCTTATCTAAGTATCCTTTACATCCACCAAGGTGCTACTAAAACCATTGATATCATCTGTGGCCCTAACTCAAGTAGTAGCCCTACCCCTACGACAACTAAAGTGCACACTGAAGCACTGTAAAGTTCAGGGGGGAAACTTAACAATATCCAATCTCCAAACATACGTTTAAAAGCGCTGAACATACTCGGCCTAATAACCCCAGAAATCACACACCTTTGCGTCAGCTAAAGTACTGAAAATGCCTGGTCCAATGGTTCGGAGATGTTTAGCCACCTGAGGCCCCATGGCCGTTGCTATGGCACCACAGATGTTAAGACTGACGGTCACCTTAAAACACAAATTGTTCAGTCAGCATGTAAGATTACTCCAATAAACTTACTGGTAGTAGTATAGTACTATTTGAGGTAATTTAGCGTAAATAACAATGGTCCAACATTTGAAACCTAACATTTACATGTAACTTGTTATATCATGAAAAGCAATGAGCTATTTTATGAAACAGGATATCAAAAGGACAGTTTTATCTGACTTGTAACTAAAAACGGGTCTCCCTTTCCTTTCGTTTCTCCAAGGTTAAAAAGTTTGAAGCAAACACGTTCAATTAACCAATTACATTTACTTATGATCCCTTTGAAAACCATTTTGGACAATGTGTTAGTGGATTCAAGCTGCCATGTCTAAATCTAGTCTAAACTGATGGGCTTGTAAACAAAGCAATACGCTTCTTCAGTTTCAGTTTATTTCTTTGCCCGTGTTTCATACAAATATACACTTCATAGAAACATTTTATATTAGATAAATATAATACAATTAAATAAATGGACAGCAGTCAGATTCATACATAAAAAACCACTTGGCGAGGAGGCTCACAAAGAAACCATAACTGCTTATTTGGGTTATGCAGCGTTTTTCTTAAGGCCGGTACACCGGTACATTGCACCGACGTTCCCCCGTAGCTGTACCGCCTTTCCCCAGCAATGGCGTCTGGCAAGTTTTTTTAAAGTCACCAGATGCACAAAATTGCATCATTTTCCAGGACTCTAAATTTCAAAAATGTTCCAAGAGATGCCTTGCGCCTTCGGCGCTTGATGACTTCCAACCCAGGTGTACCTGGTTTCCCACTTAGTGTACCCCATTTCCCAAGCCTTAAGAAAAACACTGGTTATGGTATCCTCACTTACTAGAAATTGACTAACTTTTTCAGACGTATAGATATATCTTAATTTTGAATGTTATGTAGACATAAGCAAAGCAAGCACACTAAAGCAAACAAACACAGGGACAGTACAACAGCAAAGCGCAGAGCAGCTCATCTGGAAAACATTCAATTCAGAAGAAACAATTTCTTAATTTAGGCTTAAAGAGAAATGTTAGCAGAATTGCAAATTTCTTAATTCAAAGAGTTAAATATTCTAGGTCCTTGAAAGCGTATTGCAAATTGCCTGATATTTGTTCTGCAAGAAAATGTGTGAAAGAAATTGGAGTTTCTCGTATTGTATGAGTGAATCTGGCTTCTAAGCAATCTTGAAAGGTACGATAACAAAATTGTTATTCTGAGACAGCAGCTTGTATGTACATCGGATGTATAGTACCTGGTGAAAAAGTTCACATACTACGGACATACTTTAACTATTGTGCATTTCTGTAAAACTAAAAAAAACCCAAAATCTAAATCTGCATCAATAAGTTTACACACCAAATTCTTGTTTGAGTCTCCAAGTCTTGCTTTCAATGCTCCTGGAAGCTCTCCAAGATTGGGAGTGATGAACTTGGCTGCATTGATGATGTCCGTAACCTGAGGAAAAGTCAAAAAACGATCAGAGGGGCTCCTCATGGCTGGATCAGGGCATCTTCTCTCTTACCCAACTTAACTTTTTATGATACTTCATGATAATCATCCAAGGTATTTAAAAGGGAAAATTTAATACACCACAATTTTTGTTACTTTTATGTTTTGCCTAAAATAACTCAACCATCCATGCTGTTTACAGGACAAAACATCTAGACTGGTATATACACAGTGCATGTTTAATGACAACCCAGCTTGTAATTTAGCTTTCTTTGCAATAAAGCTTTGCAATAAAGCTCCCCAAAAGCAGTAAAAGAGCGTTTATGTTTTACAGTTTAACACTGGTTACTTTGATTAAATTTCCCAAATCAGAAAAGTGTTTAAACTTTAACTTTAATCTTTATTAAGTTTCAAATAGCAAAGCTAATCCCGAAACTGCTCAGATGTTGGCGTAACTAGCGGTTTTTGTTGGGGGAGGAAACCGGAGTA